>VXBQ01002036.1:168526-267302 GCA_013400175.1 Phainopepla nitens
TTTTTTTTTTTTTTTTTTTTTTTTTTTACTTTCACATCTGGAATGAGTTTTGTAAGTATGTTTTCTATTATGTGTTATATATAACACTGCTCAGTGCTCTCTATTGACCCACTCTGTTACAGTACCTGAGTGATGCACTGCCCAGTGCCTTGGCTCCATTGATCAGGCCAGCACCCCTCACACCTCCCAAGGCTTAGTGATACGCTAGGTACAAAACACTCAATGAGCACTAAAAGGACACTTCAAGCCATAAATCTTAATTTGTCCTTTAAAAATATTTCACACATACTATCACTTCCACTGCCTTGGGTCACTTTGGTCATCTTCCTATGAACTCACATTGATTTTTTTTTTCTCCAGCAAATCACATTAGTTTCAATAGCAAATAAATCATCCTGTTTTCTTCTATAACTAAATGAAACCTGCGAATGTGTTCCCAGAAGATTTGGATGCTCTCATGTAATTACACCCTGTCTGTATGCACAAACAAGTGATATCTAGAACATTTTGCTGAAAGTATGCTACATTTTAAGTGTGAAACTGTACAAAAAATTTAAATTTTATGTGTGTTTACAAGGAAGTCAGGTGTAGGAGAGATTAACAGACATGATAACATCTTTGGGAAAAAGAATAACGATAATAATTATTGCCATGTTCTTTATTGCCATATGGTCATTATCCTGGGATGACTCACAGTGCTTGCTGCAGAATATAGTAGAGAATGAGCCAGAAGGTGACCAGGAGTCCCAACAAAAAAGTTGATGTGACTTACAAAAGGCTTCGAAGTTCCTCTTTGGTAAAGGATTTCCCTCACAGATAATTTAGATCGTTTTCCCTTAGATCATGCTGTGTCCTTTGTACATTGCAAACAGTGAATACAGAGCTCTTCCAAGGGAAGCAAGACCCTTCCACCAAGGCATATCTTGGTTTTCTTGAGCTCAGCTATGCTCAAAAGTTGATGAAGCTCCTGTCCCAGGACCTCTCTGCTTGTCCTTGTGCAAAGACACCAGAGATCCTTTATCCTCGTTCTCTCCAGGCCTCCCATTTTAGCTCTGCTGTTGATATTTACTTCTTTGGGCTGCATTAGGGACTGGCAACCCAAATGATGGATCACAGCTCTCCTATGCAATGTGCAAACATGGGATGAAACTGCAGAACTTGCCTTAGAGGGATTATTATCCAGAAAATAAGTTCACCCTGGGGGAAATAAAAACAAAAAGCTCACCAAATAAAGATGATCACAGAGTTTGGCTGGGCTGAGTTGCATGAGGAGAAGTTTATGTCCAGGGCCAGTTATTTTGGATGTTAACTGGGAAGTTGGCAGCAAGAAAGATTGTCTACCTGTTGTCTTATTAACAGAGGTATGGGGGGGACTATTTTTTGCAATGTTTTTTTCTTGTGATAGTGGCACTTTTTCAGTCTTTAGGCATTCATTTGGCATGCAGAGGAATTGCTGTACCGTGGATAGCATAGTCTGGATGAATAGTCCCAAGGTCTGTGAGGTGGGATGGGGCTGTGGGCTGCCCTTTCCATTCCCCTTCCACTTCCCATAGGATGCAACCCTTTGGCTGGAGTGGTTTCATATGGATTAAGTGGTTTCATCAGACCTAAAGATGCCCTAAATGTGAACAGCTCATCATCTGCTCTGTAAGAAGCAATGGAATTCCAAGCAGGACTGCAGCTCTTTTCTCACCAGGGCTTGGTGTTGGCTCCAGGCAGGAGCTATCTACCAGCAGGGAAGTTTGTGGGGAGAGCATGGAACCCTCATGCCCTGACTCATTCAAAACTCATCTGCCTGACAGTGCTGCCAGCAGGGAAGAGCCCCAAGCTGGCAGGAGGAGGAGCAGCTGGGCTGCCTCTTTTGCACTATTATTTATTTATTATTTATTCCCTTCCCCATTGCTGGGTGCAGCCAGCTTGCTGCACATGCAGAAAGGCTGTAGGAGCAACATGGGCTTCCCAAGTTAAAAAGGAGGAGACAGGTACAAGATCCCAATTTTAGGCAAAGTTTTAACAGCTCTGGCATGTTCTTGACCTACAAATGCTGGCCTGAAGCAGTTGACCATGTTGAACCACCTGCACAACTGACCAGCTGAGTCAAGGTTTATCAATACACACTTCTGCTGTGTGCAGAAGGGGTTTCAAATCTGTAAGGTTTATGACATCTGTGACCAGTGAATAGACTAAAAACAATAAATAATACTAAGGACTGTGTAACCTCCCTGTGGTCAGCCTCAGCTGCAGAGCTCAGAGGATGCTCTGACCAACCATATGAAAACTCTCCACTCCTGCCTTGTAAATAGTGGGGATAATTCTTGGAAGCTGGTATATTTTTAAACCAGCAAATGCTTTATTTCCTTGCCAAGAAAGGGAAGGGAAAGAGTTACAGGGGCGAAGGAGTCAAACATAGTAAGAAGTCTGCATTGGGAATGCCCTCTCCTCCTGCCTCAACATCAGAAGGCAGGGAGGGTGCAAGAATTTCTGCTTCCCTTTGTATTTGAAAAGATTTAGATCTGTATTATTTTCAAGAAAGAAAACAATACGTGACCTGAACCAGCACAGCCTCCATTCTAGTGAGGAAGCCGGTCTGTCCAGGAAAGGACTTTCTTATCTCAGGATATAACTGAAATCAGGCCCTCGAGGCCGGCCGCGCTCAGAGCAGTACTTCAGGCATCTGCCGAGTAATGCCCTGCTCGCTTTAAACCGTGGTGTTGGAATTAGATTTCATTCTGACTACACAGCTCAAGGACCAAGTGTTTTGAGGTTAAGACGTGGCATTCCCGGCTTTAAAGTTCGCCTGAGAGTTATTGCTTGATGTTGTAAATGGACTTAAGGACCGTAGGAGACGGTTTTTCATTTCAGCCCCGATACAGTAAGCCACTTAAACACTTGCTTATGTCACACAGAAATAAAGGGGATTTATGAACACAGCTATGGGCTTTGCTGAATCAGAGCATTTTTGCTGAGCACTGTTTAGGGGAAGCATGAAAAATAACCTGTGCAGATGTCCCTGGGTGCTGCCGATCCTGAGCGAGGCTGGAAACCACTGTGTGGAGGAAGCGAGGAGCCCCTGGGCAGGCCAGGAATTCTTTTGTCAACTCCTAAGACAAAACAGGGAAGTCACCAGGTCACTCAGCCTGTAGCTTGCCTTAATTTCTGTCCCATCGCTCCCTGTCGGCATCCACACAATGGCTGGGTCGCGCCATCCATTTCAGCGGCGCTTCCGACAGTGACACCGTGGCTGACACCACCCCACCTCCCTTCTTGAGCAGGACTCTTGCTTTCTAATTACTGGAGCTGTTCTCCTCTCTCCTGACAAATGAGTGTTTGCAGAAATGGTCACCTCACCTGATGCAACCCCTCCTAAACACAGCCCTGTGCAGATCCCCCGTGCGATGGGTAATGTCAAGCACCACTCCCTGCACGCAGGATAGCAGAGGATTTCAAGAGCTGTATCTGTAACCATGGTTTTGACAATTTTGCCTCCGTTCACTAATCCATTGGAAAGGACATTAATTTTTCAAGGAGTGGGATAAAGAAGCTCTCAGGGAAATCCAAAGGCTTCGCACGCTATACATTCCTCTGGTGCTGTCAAACCTGTGGGAGGTGCTGCATCATTGTCAGCTTCTGTTTTCTGGACAGTCAGTCCAGCTGTGGACTGTGCATGAATTTCACAGAGCCTCAAAGCACTTCCATAACAGGGAAACCCACGCTGCTTTAGAAGGTGAAGTCTGGTTATGCATCAGCCATTGGCTACTTCTCTTCATATCACCATCGTCCACATCTACAGCATATTTCTGTGGCCTCTCTTCTCAGCTTCAAAGCTCCATTTGCCACCAAGTTCCCTTGAAATGGAATACTTAAAAGGTTGTTCCTGTTTATTTGAATATGCAACATCTTGGTTTTCTTACCAAAGTACTGCTAGAAGGTGACAAATGCCTGAGAATACAGCTGGGATACCCTTCCCAGGGGAAAAAATCAACTGGCTTACAGCTAACCTCTCCTGCTCCAGAGTACCAAATAGCCTTTCCCATAAGAAATAATAGCATGAAAAATTTGAATGAAAAAGTGTTGTCTAATACCCATTGGACAACTAATCATACCTACTTCTTCATACCCGATTCCTGGCAGTGTTCAAAGCCAAGTTGGATGGGGCTCTGAGCAACCTGATCCAGTGAGTGCCATCTCTCCCTGTGGCACAAGGGTTGGAACAAGATGGACTTTAAGGCCCCTTCCAACCCAAACCATTCCGTGATTCTGTACTGCTTATTTCAGAAAGCTCAGCTGATGTTCTGAACTGCCTTGCTGACCCTGGCAGGCAGGACAGCTACATGGACCCCTGCTCACAAGCCAGGAGTAATGGGCCAAAGTAAAATAATTTTTTCTGCCTCATGAAAAAAACAATAACACAAACTATTTACCATTTATCTAGGAAAGCCTTGTGGAAATAAATAGTGGAAATGAGGACTGTATTGAGAAACAAGAGTTTCTCCTGACTGTCTCACATCCTCAGAGCTTCAAGCCCTTGAGGCATGCCTCAGATATTGCCCATTTTAGTGAAAAGGAAGAGCAGGGAAGTGAGTATGTGTGAAGGCTTTGGGCTTGGACCAGAGGATGGCATGAGCAGTGCTGCAGACCATGGTAATATGCTCACCAGTGCAGGGCAGTGGGCAAGCCCCATAGCTGGGACAGATTTGTACCAACAGTTATCTTCTTCCTCTTCATTAGGTATTTTTCCCATTGAGTCACACCTAAAATACCAGATTTATTCATTGGAACAGGCTTACCAGGGAGGCAGAGTCACCATCCCTGGAAGTGTTTGAAAAGAAGGTGTGTCACTTCAAGTATGGTTTAGTGGGCATGATGCTGTTTGGTTGAAGGCTGGGCTTGGTGTTCTTGGAAGTCTTTCCAACCTTAATGATTCTGTGATTCTATGGCTGCAAAAACAAGCAAGTCCCAAGGGCAGAGCCCAGCCAGTATTCCTCCTCCTCCTCCTCCTCCTCCTCCTCCTCCTCCTCATGTCCCCTGTCCCAGGTCCCCATCAAGGGTCAGCCCTGTGGCTCAGCCTTTTGCATGCTGCCTCACAGCCATCCTCATCCCAGCCACCATCAGGAACATTTATTAGATGCAGATGCAAACCAGCAGTGGGGAGGATGCTCTGCAAACACATGGCATAAAAAGAAAGATAGTCTATTCCTCCAGGGTCTTGAAGAGTGAGTGTAGGACAGGAGATGGCAGATGGATGCAGGCACATGAAGAGGCAGTGCTGGTCAGTGCAACAGGCAGCTGCTTGCCAGACTGGCCCCAGATCAACAAAGTGAAGTGCTGCCACATGCACAAAGCTGTGCAGACATCAAAAACACACTGCTTTTCCTCCCTCCCTCTCTCGACAAACTTAGGAGTTGCCAGGATGAGAAGGCGGTAAGAAGTGGTCAAGTGGGAGCAGGATGTTTAATCTAAGAGTTTACTGTAATCAGTGGGCTGTCATCTCTCCCTATCTCCTTTCAGCAGCTCTGTCCAAACAGTGGACAAAGTGACACAGATTTTTGTGGATTCAGCACAGTAATTGCCTCCTGTACATGCAGTGAGCGCTTAGGACAGATTCTGCCTCCAATTATAATTTCTGATGTGATTCAAGGAAGAAAAGACTGTATTCTTCTTCATTCCTGCAGTCACCGGCTAATGAAATGTGCCACGGATATTTATAGAACTGACATTGTAAATATCATTTGCATTTGGTGCCTTTGAGTTATTTAGTGTGATGGCTCTTTCACCAGGAGGGTTTTTTCATTTTGAAAGGGAAAGGTTCTCTTTGGAGCCGTTTCCTCCCGTCACCTTGGCTGTTTGTGTTGGATGGAGCAGTTCTGTGGGCAGTTGTGATAATTTAGTGACAAAGTGTTGGGTGTACAGGGATTAGCTGAGCGTTGTGAAAGTTTTGGGGCTGTGTCACAGACACTTTATAGGATTCTCTGAGACAATGTTTGAGTTACGGTGAAGATGAATGGAGAGGAGGGCAGTCATCAGAGCACTTCATGGCACAAAGCAAAACAACCGCCAGCCTGCCTTCCCTAGGAAACCCGTTGTGTAAATATTTGGGTAGAAGCCTCCAAAGGAGATTTAAAGTCTTGTGATAAAGGTAACTAAAACGTCCTTTCCCTGGGAAAAACAGCTGCGATTCAGAAGATCCCATGAGTAACCACAAGACAGATTTCCTTTCTGTAGCATTCCTGTATTAGAGTAAACAAACGTGTACGTCAGGACTTGCTGTCACTGATGGACCTCAAAATGTTTTGCAAAGGTCAGGATCAGTTTTTCTGTCCTCAAGGTGCAGAAGCCAAGGGGCAGAGAAAGAATGCGTGCCCTGTGTACAGTCAGCCCTCCTGCAGACTATTCCAGCTCTTCAGCCACACAAACACATTGCTTCAGGTCTTCACATGCCTTACACGCAGTATCTGTGTTTGGGTATTGAAGATACATTATCTCTAGTCTTTACACACTTATGTATATAAATGACAGAGCTTTTTAAAAGCACTCATGTTCAGTTCTTCAAGGACTTGGGGGGTCATGCTGCATGTGCAGGCACTAAAAGAAGTGGCAGATTTTCAGAAAAAAATGTGACTTACTGAACTGTTTTGAGGGAAGAAAATGTGTTCTGCATTTTGGCACATAATTTCCATCTGAGCTTGTGTTAAGTCTGGCCCACAAGATTCTCATGGCCCTCATTCACACCCAGCACGTGAGCTCGCTGCCATATGGGTGAACTGTTAGCACTGAGGATGTGTAACACAGTCCCACCTTTTCACATGTCTTGAGAAGCTTTGGAAATCTGAGGGATTGGTGTGGATACAGCATCTTGGCAGAGCTGCAGGTGAGTGAGCAGCAGGAATAGCCATGGAACTCAACTAGGAACTGTCTTGCCTCACTTGAAATGTTTGAGGGTTCTCTCTGCTTTGAGCATCAAGGGCATCTCAACTGTTAGGCTGAACTTGGCTTTTTAATTTCTGGAGTTAGGGAAGAGAGATCTTGCCCTCCAGAAGGAAAATGAGGGGCTGTGTTGGTACAGGAAATCTCACTGAGCTCACTGTGAAAACCAAGACTTGATCAGGACTGAACTCCCCTCTTTCCCTGTCATATCAAGTGTCCTCCTCTCCTGTCAGAAGATCTGTTCAACCATTGTTTCTTGTCCCTTTGCTGGGATTTTGCCTATTCAAGGTGAAGGAAAAGCTATGCCTTTGTGCCTCTTAGTTCAAGCTCCTCTTAGCTTAGTTCTCCCCATCCTTCTCTAGGTAAGGAGAACCACTATTCAGTCCTGTGGTCTCCCTCCATCCAAACTCTGGTACTCTCAGCTCATTTTGGTGACCTCCTGCCCCATCCATAGGGCTTTGGTGTTGGTTTTCCTTCTCTGATTGCACAGGAAAGCAGAAAGCTTTCCCTGACTGGTTTTGCAGGAGCCAGCAACAGCCCCATGCATGGCAGTGCAGCAGAGGGTGCAGAGCAGCCAATTTGCACAGCATCAGAGGCAGCATCTTTTACCCAGACTCTGCTAAATCAGGGCCTTCTTGCTGTGCTTTGAAATGTTTCTGTTTCTTGCTCTGACAAACTAGCAGAGTTTGTATTGATGCAAAAAAGCACATAATGTGAGCTTCAGACACCTGGTGGAATAATAAAGCAGAAAGGAGGGAGGGCAGGACCATCATGTTTTATCTTATATCAAGTAGGAAGCCTGTCTCTACCTTCTTTTCTTTTCTCTTGGAAGGCACTGCTCATTTCTAAGGCAAATGAAAAACCCCGTGGCTGGAGGAAGGAAACGCTGTAGCAGTTCTCCAACCTGTGGACCTGCTGAGCTCCAAGGGATGTTCATGAAATGCCTTTCAATTAGTCAACCATCATGTGCTGCATTTCAGAGCTTTGCTTTATTCAGATATTTATTCATGTTCCCAGCTGTTTGCATTTGGGATTTCTTTTAGCAGTGAAAGCACTAAGGGGTTATAAAACTCCAAGCTGGAAAAGCACAGAGAGCTAAAGAAGCTCCACACAGGAAGCAAGCACTTTGCTGAAACACTACAAAAGTCAGACATGTCAGAAAATGTTCACTCTTCCCCCTTTCACCTTCTTTTATTCATATTTCAACTTTGTTATAGCCAATGGAGCATAACACATAAAAGCTGGACTGAGTTCCCATCCCTGCCATCGCCATGATAAACCCACTGCTTTATATTTTGCCTTGGGTAAACTCATATTAAAGCTGGAATATTGGTGCATATTCCCCATCTTGGAGATGCAGTGGATATGTGACAGTAAGAGGATGAGGGAGATGTCAAAGCACAGCTCAGGAACTCAGTTTTATCTGCTGGGGAAGCCCAGTGAAGGAAGCTTGCAGTTCCCCATGCCTATGTGAACATGACCCACACAGCTCTTCCAAGGAGGAGAAACCATTGCAAAACCCTTCTGTGAGCCTCTGGCATAGTTTTACTACTGAGCTGAAAGCTGTTTGATAGTGAAAAATCTAGCTCACCGAGTAATACACCTTAGGAGAAGCCATATTTTGCATAACATTTCTTACTGAAGGAAATTCTCGTAAGACAATTTATTGCCATGGCAGTAACTGGCTGACATTTATGAGAAGCCTTGTTTTACAAGGCTTTCCTTTGGCTGCAATGCCAGGGCTCCAATTGTGCTGATGGAAGAAGAGAAGGAAAGTGATGTTATTTGGCATGCAGGATACTCAGAGGCATGTTGATGTGAATAAAAAAAAGGGGTAAATTCTGCATGAGTTGCATGGGATTGTGCCTTCCAGAATTGTAAACTGTAGGTGAGTTGAAGGAAAAAGCTCATTTTGACTGAAGTTTTCTCATAACAAACTATGCATCTTCAATGGCCTTCATAGCTTGAGGTTCAATGGAGTTGTTGGAATACCTGGATCTTTGTTTTGTGGAAGAGGCTGGGTAAGACTCACTTCAATCTGGTACCAGGGAAAGGAGAGGTGGATGTGGGACAGAGCTGTCAAGAGGGAGGACAGAAGCACCCACAAGAGGCTGATGGGCTCCTGTGCTGAGAGACAGCAGGAGGAGGGTGATGCTGCTGGAGCTTGCAGACCCTGTGGCAATGGCCACACAATGCCTGGATTCTTGAATGGGCAAAGTTGATGGTGGAGCATCCATCACTGCCCCCTGGATGCCAGCACATCCAGCCCCATCAGCCACAGGAGCAGCTGATTTTGAACCAACAGAGCTGAAGCAGAAAGCTGAGCTGTCCTCAGTTAACCCCCCAAGCACACTTCCCATGCTCTGCAAGGCAGCTTTGTGCCAGGGGCTCAGCTCAGCTGGCACTGGTGGGAAGAGGGGATGGATGAGAGCAGGAATGCCCAGGATGCTGTGGCACTCGTGTCTCCAGCAGTCTGTGATCCCCCCTGCCGGGATCCTGTGGACTCTCTGCTCCCTTCTGGTGATACTTTAGGACTCACCATGGCAAGCAATATTATTAAACTGAGCTAGGGATCCATACAAAGCACAGGAAGGTGCCTTGGCTGGGGGTGCTGGGTCCCTGGGGGGCCAAGCTGAGCTGTGGGGCTGCGCTGGGTCTGTGCCTGTGTGGGCGCAGGTGTGCGTGAGTGTCGTAGGGAGAGCCCACACTGGGGGGGCGGCCTGTGTGCTGCCTAAGTCGTGCTGAGAAAGGGATTTCCAATAGCCAAAGAGGCTTAAGGCTGCCCATATCTCATTAACAGATTGTGGGATTGTGCCTGTCTCTGAAGGGCTTTGTGGGACTGAGCTGGGATCTGTAACTCTGCAAAGCGAAGTTGCTCCTTGCTCACAGTGCTCTGTGCAAGAGAGGACTTGATGCGCTGCAGAGGAGTTTCCTCAGAGCACAGCTCATTTATTTCTAGGGACCCCAATCTGTGAACCTTGGAAATCTCATATAAGTCTTGTACACATAATAGTTTTATTGATATTATTTGTTAACTGCTGTAATAAACTTTTGCTGTGCAAGCACCTTTAGACCAGTACAGTGATGTCACAAGTGGCTCCATTGGTACGTCTTAAATAGGACACTCCAAGGAGGACAAGCCCATTTCAGGATTCAGGGGCAAACAAGCCCCTGGTGCCACTCCAGGGAGCAGCATCAGCACAGCCCAGGGAGGAGCCTGGCTCCACAGAACATGGCTGGATCACTGCTGTCGAGGGGCTGGGGGAAACTTGCCTGGATGTCTCCTCTGCCATCCAAGCCAGCTGCAGAGCTGGAGGCTTCAATATGCACACTCAGGGCCCCTGTGCTGCAGACCACCCCCTGCCCCCATTGTACACACTGGAACACCCTCCTCCTGGCAGCTGCATGCGAGCAGGCACCAGACGCCGCTCCATGACAGCTACCAGGGCGGCTTTTCTTCTTCTCCTTCCAGCCTTTTCTTTACCCTGGTGCCAAAAGAAGGGGGATTAATTTAAAAAGAAATAAGTAAACACAAAGCAGAAGGACTGCATCTAATGAAAGCCTCCAACTTGTGCTGAGGGAGGCCAGCAGCCACGTGCTGAGCTGTAACACCAAGCACCCTGACACATGTTCCTCTTCTCTCTTGCAGATGACAGAGGGCCGCAGATGCCAAGTGCACCTCCTTGACGACAGGAAGCTGGAGCTCCTTGTTCAGGTAGGAACCGGTCATTTCATCATTTGATAGTTTGCTACAGCCACGGGTTTTCACCAGGGAGGGCACAGAAAAGGGTTTTCAGCTGGTTTTCTCAGCAGCTTCACGCTGTGATTGCCTGCAGAGCCCAGGGAAGCTGCCTGGGAAGGATCTGCAAAGGCATATCTGTGGGAAGGACTAATTCAAGACAGATTTTTACTTTATTCTGTGCCAAAACTGTCCCAGTCCCTGCCAATGAGATAGAAAAGCACCTCTGGTCATTTTTGACACTGTTATTATGTCTCTTAACTATATTTTTGAGGCACTGCTCAGCTATGAGAAATGCATTGCATATGCTTAAAATACCCCCAGCTTCTTTGCTTGCCACCCTAAATTGTTGGGCTTCAGTGCTGGCTCCCCACCAGAGGGGATTGTGCCCATGCTCCCACCCACACTGGGAACGTGGTTGGCAGCAGGAGATGCTGTGGTCATGCCACAGGCAGGCATTTTTTGTAGGTTCATGTGTCAAACACAAATATGTATTAAAATTAGTCCATGTTCCATCTGCCTTATTTTTAACTTTTGAAAAAAAGAAGGAAGATTGGAAACAATGAGAGTCCGGTAGTGGCTTTGGAAGGATGGGATGGTGAAAGCTGTAGCATCCTACACTTTCCTGACAATTTTGGCTGCTGTCTCAGAGATCCCCAATGGGTTAATAACAAGAATTAGAAGAATGTCTTTCCTTTTACAAAGGCTTCCAGAGGCAGCCAAAGCAGCAGGAAATGAAACTTCCCATAGCACCAAAATGCCCTGGCTGCAGCTGATAAGATGGGAGGGGGGGCAGGATCCTACCCAGCAAACCTGAATGGGGATGGCTGAAGGAGACTTGAATCGCCGGAAGCAAATTCAGCCTCGCTTTCTGGAAAGTTGCTTAAAAATACCATTACAGAACTGTTAATGGGTAATGTTTTTTAAGCACATAGTCATCTAGGAGGTGAAATCCCTCAGCTGCCCCTGACACACAGCGTGTTCAGAGAGTGCCTGGATAACCATGAGTCAGGTCAGCGGTGGAACAAGAACAGCTAAATCAGGATGACTAATTAAAACAAAACAACATATTAATGGTCTCTGCATAGGCTGCACCAGGTTCTCTGATGCTTTGCAGCTGGCTGGGGGGAAGTTGAATCACCTTCATCACAAGGACACAGCACTTGGTTTCCTATTTCATCTAAATGCCTTTTGTAATTTTTCTTAGTTCAATTAAAAATTAAAATGGACTATTGGAGAATAGCTCTGCTAAAGTACTGCTCAGTATATTAATAATCACAGCTTAAAATATACTGCAGGAAATCTATGTGAGCTGCCCTGGCCAACCTACTTATTTGGGGTTTGATCAATGACACTAAAAAACCACAGGAAGATGACAGCCAAGGAGGCTGGTGTGGGAAGATGTGTCCACTTCCGAGGCAGCAGAAACGGTGTCACGTGATATTATGTTTTTTAAAGTGTTTGATCACACCTTCAGTGGAATTCCTTGTAATCAATATAGGAAGCAAATTGCTCTGTAAATCACACTAACTAGTTTGCAAGTGACCCATGGTTGAATTTTATTAGTACAACAAATCGTTTTGCTGTTTTCAAGTAATGTGTGAATGGGGGAAGCCGGGAGGGTGATGATGAAAAATTCATGCCCAGAAAAAGCAGTAACCTCTGTTGCATGCAGTACTCAGATCTCTGAGT
This sequence comes from Phainopepla nitens, assembly GCA_013400175.1. Taxonomy (NCBI): domain Eukaryota; kingdom Metazoa; phylum Chordata; class Aves; order Passeriformes; family Bombycillidae; genus Phainopepla; species Phainopepla nitens. The sequence continues at coordinate 180,882 of VXBQ01002036.1, forward strand.
TCCCCCATGCCCCCACATGTACAGGAATGCCCACTGAGGCATCTCAGATGCTTTTCTGGCTTAGTGACAATGCTGTTAAGTAGCCTCTAGTCAGGGTGAAATCACTTTTAGGTGGAGCAGATGAAGAGGAAAGTGCACGTTTTAGACTTGAGTGTGTCTCCAGTATTGATACTCCTTGCAGATGTGGGCACAACACTTGGGTTTGCCTGCATGTAAAGCACAGGAAAAGTCACCAGCAAGGGGATGGTCCTGGAGCTGCTCCACCCAGCAGGAGTGGGCTGAGGTTACCACGATGAGCAGCTCTTTTTCCCAGTGGACGGGGCTCCCTCTGGGAGCAACATGCACTTTGCTAGGGGAAATCTCACCACCTGACCCATATTGTTTGTATCTTATCGTGAGATTTCAGATAAAAGTTGTTTTGTAAGTTCTGAGCACCGTTGTTTTTATTAGTGTTACCTTATCTTGTAGCTGAATTGAACTAGAAGCAGTAAATAAAAGCCCAAGCTTCTGGCTGTCACTTCAAAGATGTATTTTTCTGTGGGTGTCTTGACATGGGCTGGAACACAGGGCTGGTTTGCTGGATTTTACCATGAAAGAGGTTCCTCTATAGCTTTGTTGGGCCTCAAGATCTAGACCTGCATTGGCTTGACCTGCTCAGGAATCAGTCTCTTAAATTCTCATGTGAAATTTCTTCCTTTTCACCAGTCTCAACTTTTCTCGGAAGCTTTTAAACTCCTATGAGAGCTTAGGAAAGAACACTGGTAATTAGTAAACTTGATTTCTCTCCACAGGTAAGATCAAAATAACAGCCTAACCTGGATCTGGCTTTACATTGTCTTTCAGTGGTTGTGTGTGTCATATCAGGTGCTATGCCTGGAGAAGGGTTCAGATATCCTGCTGCTGTATTTTCATAGAATCACAGAAAGTTTTGGGTTGGATGAGATCTGAAAGACCATCTAGTTTCACTCCCCCTGCCATGGGCAGGGCCACCTTTCACTAGAACTGAATTAAAGAATTTCTTCCTAACACCTGATCTAAATCCCTCCTATTTTTTTCATTTAAAACAGTGCCCCCTTTTCCCATCTCTATCTGCCCATGGAAAAAGTAACTCTCCCTCTTTTTAATAGGACTCCTTTAAGTACTGGAAGGCTACAGTGGGGTCTCCCTGGAGCCTTCTCTTTTCCAGGCTGAACAACCCCAGCTCTCTCCTCTTTTCTTCATGGGAGAGATGCTCCAGCCCTCTGATCATCTTTGGGGTACTCCTTTTGGGTATAGAAAAAAAAGCAGCAGAAGAAGCTGGGTCTAATTGAAGGAGAGAGCTGGGTACATCTCCCTCAAAGGGATGCAGGAGGGCTCCTGGACCATCTTGAAACAGCTTTGGCCAGTGACTCTGGGGAGCTGAAATTATTTCCTATCCTGTCTGAAGTGCTGCTGGGCAAAACCAGATGCATCTGGGAACAATCAGGGTGTTTACAAAAAGCAGTGTATTAAGCAAATGTACTCCCTCTTTGTCTGTGAATTAGCTGTGATCAGATGAGGGGGTTTATGAATATGTCATTTGAAAGATATCAATTGGTGGGTAATGAGGACCATACCCTGGGCTGCAGGAGGACAGGGAGTGGAATTGGTGCTTCTGCTCACAGGAGTCAGCAGTGGCTCAGTGTGACAGCTCTGCCAGGCCAGATTGAAATGTTTTGACACCACAAATTCCCCCTCAAAACTGCAAAATCCCCTCTGATAGGCCACACAGCTTTTGCCAGTGGGACCCACAGGCACATAATGTTTATTTGCATTACCGTACCCCAAAAGTGAGATTTTGGCTCAGAGGCAGCTTTTATAACCCCTTCTGTGAATGTTGGCTTGCTTCAGTGTTGGCACATAATGCAAGAGCTTGGGGTTACCATCATCAGGAAGGAGATCCTGGCTTTACTCAAAGGGCCTTCACTGAAGTCTTGTTCTCCCAAATTAAGCTGCTGCAGAGTGGTACAGCAGCAGCTAAGGAGAAGCAGAAACACAGGCTTTGTGGATAAAAGAAAACCCTCCCCAATGTGTTTTGTCAGATAAATGCTGAAATTTAGAAGGGCTAATCATAAACAGAGACAGAGGAGGATCATATGGAAATCTCTTCCTGAGGGTCTGAAACTCAAAGGCTGTTTGACTTGGGATTAGGCAGAAGAGTTGCATTTGGTGTGTGTTTCATTTGATAAATGCCTGTTGAAGATCTAGGGTGTGTGGCAAGTTTACACAGCGTGTTTTTTGACAGTTTTTTCTTTCTGAGCAGGAGCAGAGTGTGGCTCCTTAGATCTTACGATCTGGGGGTTTTTTCCTGTTTCTGTTTGATGCATGTTTAGTTTCTAGCTCAGTTCTTTTTTTTAAAGTGTTTCGCTTTATCCAGCTAATCTTTTTCAGCAAGTAAGTCCATTTTCATACTTGTGGAAAATGGATTTCCTCCATTCCCCACTCACAGCCTCCCTATCAGTTCTGTTATTTCCCAGTGACCGTGTACCATTTGTCTGCTGCACATGAAAGGTTTGTGTTGCTTTATTTAAGGACGTTTGCGTAATTGTCAATTCGTTCCTTTTCATGTGGGTTTTATAAACATGGCTTTTTTCTGGGATGGCTGACTCAGGCAGCCTGGCTTGATCCCGGCCCCTGCGCCGGCGGTGCGTGTTATCTGACAGCAGCTCCGGCAACTGTCATCCAAAAGTGTTAAGCCTCCTAATTCTTTCTCTCTGGAAGAGGAATTGCAGAAATAGAGCTCATCCGAGGCTCGTAGCAGAGCAGTCTGTGGGAACTGAAAGCTCCGCAATTTGATCATAGGAAATAACTGGGCAATTTGTTTCTAACCTTCTTCCCAGGAAGCACTGAGCCTGACTTGGAAAAAACAGGGAGAGACAGGGAGGTCAGCACAACCCATAGGTATTTTGGAGATTAACCCACCTATATGTCCATGTTGACGCTTCTTGAGTAGCTGTTCTTGCAGCATTTCTATTTGCCAGCTGCGATGCAAGTGCATCCAGAATCATGTGATATGTGTGCATGCTCAGCCACAATTAACGGGATGCACTGAACATCCCTTTTTGCCTTGGTCAATACCAGCTCTGCTTTGAGTGAGTGAGGAGTCTTTCAGGAGCCCAGGATTTGTTTGGTGTGCCTGCCATGGTGCAGCATCTCATCCCAGGAACCACCTCCAAGCCAGACTGGGAGACACTGGAGCTGTGAGCCAGCGCCGGGCTGGCAGAGTGCCCTCTGGGCTGCTGACTCACTGCCACGTGGATGGCTGTCACCAGCGTGGCTGTCCCGGTGGAAATGCTCAGTTTGGAGCACACTGGTGTCCCTCACTCCTCTGGGATCAGCCTCACTGGCACCAGCCTGAGGCTCGCTGTCCTGGGGAAGCAACAGCATCTTTTGAGAGCAATAGCTCCACTAATTATGGCTGGAGGGAGACATGAAATGGTCCCCTCTCCTCCCAAGAATCTGTTACAGTTTTTGCAATAGTTTCAGTACTGCTTGTGATCAAGAAATTGCAGTCCATGGGGTTTTACCCACGTTTTCTTACTTCCTCACTTGTGTATGCCAATGAGCAGGGTGGTTATCTGGGCTAGCACGGTGGAAAAACTGCCAAGGTTCCCCTTTAGGCGGTGCTGAGGCCTGCTCCTGCCTACATCAGGAAGAGCTGCCTAACTTTGGATACAGGTTTTGCACAAGGACCAGCACTATATCCCATCCTCAGTGTGGGATAAACAAGCCCCAGGATGGCCTCAGTCTCCCCGGGGAAGCCACAATAATTGCAGAAGAATGGGGTCCAGCCCTGCTCCACTGCCAAAACTGGGGATCCTTTTGGAAATATCAGCTGCAGGGCTGATACAGAAATGCAGCTGCACAGCCCTGACCGTAAATGGAGATGTTTGGGTGTCAGTAGCTATCCTTGCCACGCAGGAGAGGCAGCTCCAGTCCCTGCAGAGCACCAGGCTCTGCTCCAAAGGCGTTTTTAACCACCCCTGTGGAAGGGAGTGCTGGGCTGGGAGCAAGTTTGGGGGTGAGTACTGCCCTGCCAGGTCCCCTGCCCTCCCTACACCCTTGCAGGAGCTGCCCAGTGAATGTATCCTTGGAGTTGTCTATAGGGTGTATCCTGCCAGGCATGGAGAGCTGGAATGGGCTCGATGATGCCCTTGGTGAGTGCCTGAGGAGGGATCCCTGCATCCCCTCTGCCCACCCAGCCTCTCCATGCCTGCAGTGAAGCAACTGAAAAATGTTCCTTTGACTTCGTACAAGGGCTCTGAAGTGACTTGATAACTATCCTGTGAGTGGCTCTGAAGGTTGGGGAGTGCTGTGTTGCTCCTCTCCAAAATAAAGAAGCATTTTTTCTGTAGGGCAGACAAATAACTGGAGATGAGGCTGAACTTGAGTGTTTTCTACTAGGACTCTGGCAGGATCCAGTCCCTCACAGTAAGAAAATGTGAAAACATTTTATTTGGATCATAATTTAAAATGAGCTTGAGCTGAAGTGGGCTCAAATATGCCTTCTAGAAAGCAGACTTTATTTTCCTAAATTGCAGTGTTAGGACTCTGGTTTCTTTCAGAAACAAATCCTGATTTACTACAGCAAGAGTAAGACTGAGTCCAGCTCAGCAAGTATTTGCAAAATTGCAAAGGGGATGTTTTAACATCTTTGGCACTAAAATTATGGTAGTCCAAAGCTTTGGATCAACTCAGAAGGATCCTGCCAAGCAGTGTCTGAGGTGGGATTTATATCACTGTGACAAAGCACACAATTGCCCCTTCACAGCCTGTGGCTCAGGGCAGATGAGGAGTGTGAAGCCACTCCCTTGACAGGGAAGACTCATCCTGGCCTTTGTGTGCCTCCCAGGTTCCTGTTTGAAACTTCTGATCATTTTGAGCACGGCTGCAGACTGCAAATATATGGCTGGGCTTGGTCACCATGGAATGGAGAGAGATGGAGGAGAGATTGCTGTACCAAAAGGGAGGTGGGACCTCAGACTGCAATTCATGTCTGTGCTCTCATTGAGCAACCAGTGAACTATGAGCTAAGAGCTCTTCTGCTGAAAAGTTGTCTCTTTACCAAAAAAAGATACATTTAGCATTGCTCCAAGGTGAATGTGATGCTGGGAGCATCCCCAGTCAGCACACCTCCTGCACACACAGCTGCTGTACAATACCTAGATACTGTCTTAGACCAGGTAAATGGAAAAGTGAAAAATGGACCAGGAGAGCCTGGTGTGCTCCCAAATCAATCCTTCCAGCCTCCAAGGTGTGCCTCTGTTGAACTGTTCTGCAGAGCCTCTCTAATTCTCTCAAAAAGCATCCACCACTGCCATCCATGGCTTACAGAACTTCTAGTGGCAGACAGGGCTGTTTCTCGGGGGCTCAGTTCTCAGCTTAGGCTCCAGTGAACGCAGAAGTCCACAGAAGTCAAGCCTGGAGGGGAGAGTGTTTGCTGGGAAATGGAAATAGAAGAGAACAGGGGAAGAAAATAAAGAAATATGATGTGTAGAGCTGGGGAGTTCAGCTTAAGAGCCAGAGGGATCTCAGGCAGGGTGAAGGTGGCAAAGCAGATCATCTCAAGGTTGCCCTTGATTATGAGGGCAGAACTGGAAAGACTTAGGACAGGATGCAAAATTAGCATCTCAGAGGGAAATCCTGAGCCAGGCTCAGAAACAAGGGGTGAAGAGCCTCTGCTGTGCACCCTGGCTTGGCTCCATTAACAACAACAGAGTGGTGCTGGCCCAGGCTCAGCAGCTCCCAGGTGTGCTGGGTGCTCCAGGCTCCCTGGAGCTCACCGTGGGCGAGAATGGACACGGCCCCTGTGCTACAGATGGTACTGAAGGGATGGAGCTGCCAGAGGAGAACATTCCAGCAAGGCAGGCTGTGCAGAGCAAGCTGGCAGGTCATGCACATCAGTGAGGGTCACAGGGAGCAGGATTTGAAGAGGTCAAGTAGGGTGCACAGCTGCAGGCAGGGATCAGCAGCGAGCCCAAACACACAGGGAACATGGAGAGCCTCCAAGGGGATCTGCCGTGCACCCAAGGTCAATCTGGTCAAGCAGCTCTAGAGAAAGCAAATCTATGCCTGGGAAAGGCAAGAGTGGAAATTAATGAAACCCAGCAGGGATAGTTCAGCCTGTCCAGATTTGTTCCTCAGCACAGGAATGGGAGGAGCATCAGCAGAAGCTGGGACAGGTGGAGGCAGGGGGCAATAGCTGCTGGGAGGAAAGTGTCCCTGAGGATGCGCTGGGTCAGGACTGACCTTGCCGAGAGCAGAGGTACTTCTGTGTCTTGAGGAAGTTAATTGGAGGGGGGGATGCTTCCCTGGTACAGCAGTGCTGCACATTCCCCTCATTCTGAGCTGCCTGATGGTTTTTGAACAGCACTGAGAGCTGGCTTCCCCCGTGTGCCCTAGGACCCCATCACTGAACCCTGCACGTCTGCCAGGTGCCACGTGGTGAGGAGCCTCAGGAGAGACTCCCACAGCAAAGTATTTGCAGCCTCCTAAGAAAATGAACTGGGAATGGCAATCATTGCCCTCCACAGAGTGAAATGAGGGTGTGATTTCCAAAGGCCTGCGTAATCAATACCCCTATTATCAGTCTTCCAGAATAAATTGCATTTAAACTAATGCAGGCTGGGGAAGATATCCATGAGCTGTCAGGAGAGAGATAAGCTGAAGACACATGTTTATTCATACTGCATATGCTGAGAGCTGGATGTTCTTTACAGCTGGCTAAATAGGGGTGAAGATATTCAGTATTTTTTGCAGTTCTTCTGCTAAAATTTGTCAAAACCCTTAATTTTGAGCACACCTGGAACTTTTCAAAATTATGGGGGGAAGGGGGGGAGGGTGGCTGATGAAAATCCCACTAAAATATCTGGTGAAGGAAGAAAGCTATTTCCTTTCCTGTGAGGTAACTCCTGAAGTTTTGCAGAGCATCAGCAATTTAAACTGTCCTGCTGACCTCCCACCACATACACCAATACAGGAATGCACATCCAGCATCTAATGGGTCCATTACAAAGAAAACATCTCACTTACAGTTACTTGGGAGAAATTCAAAAATTCACTATTGTTCCTGCCAGGCTCAGCTGCTCCGTGGCTTCAGTGGAGCTTTTGTTCAGCCTGGACCAACCTGCCAGTGTCCAGCAGTGGCTGTGAAATATGTCATTGTATCCCATGAGATGCTGCTCCAGCCATGGACAAGCTAGTGCCACCCAGCCTTGCTTCCCCACCCAGGAGCAACTGCAGGATCTGCTCAGCTGTGAGGCACCAACAAGCTCAACAGTGGAAGTAAATTAGGTTTAGCAGCAGGACGATGAGCTAAAAATTCACAGAGCTCCTCCTGCTCTCTGCTGCTGCTCCTTCATAGTGGAGTAGCCCTTGTGTTGGTGCCACATCCCACCCCTTGCTTGTCTGATGTGCTCCACAGCAGGCAGTGGTGAGATTCACCTCTTTTAACTTCAGGCACCAAGAGCGTGGGTGTCTGTGCCTGAGGCACGCTTTTAGAGGTGGTGGAGGGAGGAGGGCATTTGTAGGGCACAGCTGAGCTCATCCTGAAAGGGATCATCTGAAATGAGTCGTGCCCTTTTGTCTCCTCAACTGCAAAAAGACTCTCTGCAATCAGCTCTCTCTCAGGTGTTCACACTGTGGGTGGTTCTGTGTGGTTATATCAGTCCTGTTCTGGCTCCAGCTCCTCTTTTTGTGTCCTCCTGGCTGGACAAGAAACCCAAGTAGTAAATTTGGGTGAGAAAGTGCTAAACGTGGCACAGGATAGAAGCTGCCTCCTGGAAGATAGCGGGAATAGAAAATTATTTTTTTTATAGCATGGTCTGAGCAAGCAATTTTGAAAAATAGTAACAGATGTACCAGAGATGATTCCAGGAGATATTGAACGATCTAGAAAAGTGCAGCTCAGGAGAAATGATGCACAAGGCAGCATAGCAGATTTGCTTCTGTGCAAAGGTGAAAATGCATTTCCAATTGGAGCTAGCATTTCAGGATGGAACATTTCCCCTTATTGCTGCCATCAGGCTGCGCAGTACAAATACTAGGTTGATAGTGAATGGGAGAGCAGTTTGATTGTCTAAGCTGCATTACTGAGCTTATAGAAAATTGTTTTCTATTCCCTTTCCTTTTCAGCCTGAGTGGATGCAACTTAGGCAAAAGATCTCAACTTTCAACCAAAAGGCAATTCCTTCAGCATGACACAGTGAGAGCTCTGGCCACAAGTGAGGCTCCTGGGCTCAGGGGCATTGCACATAATGAGCAAAAAGGGTCTCAACTATCTCACTGGGAAATTATTCCCCTTTCCTTTCTCTTGCTGCAGGTAACCCAAAGCAGCAGCTGGCCATGGCTGCACGGTGTCAGGTGGGAACAGTTTGCCTGCAGCAATGGACTCAGGCCAGGTGGTTTAGAGCAGTTCACGTGTGCTTGCACAGACACATGTTTGAGCATCACACCTGGCAATGACACCTAGCAAAGCAAAGAGGAGCTGGATTTGCCACCATGGTGCTGCCAGCAAGGGCTGCTGGGGCTAGTTCAGCCCACTACCTGTGGCAAAGGAGGGAAAGGAGACACCTGCAACCACAGAGAGGGGGCAGGAGGCTTGGAATGGGCAGCACAGGCATGCAAGGGGAGACCATGCTGCTCCTCCTGAGGGAGACCTGAGTGTTTCCTAATCCTGCTTACCCCACCTCTCCCTCGAGAGCCCTCATCCATTCCCTCTGCTTTTGTCCAGGAGTGTGGTTTTTAGGACCATTCTCTCTGGAAATGTTGCAAAATGCTGTCAAGTGATAGAGGAAATCTCCAACCCCAAACCCTTGCCATATTCCCAGTGTGTGGCTCGTTGGTCCTTTCTGTCTTTATTTTGGAGAAGTGCCTACTTATGGAGAAGCTTTGGGCTCTGTGAAGTCAAAATGGATTTGTCTCTGTCTTTGGTGGATTATTTCCCTGAGTTCCCCTCCTCTCCTAGGGCTGCAGTAGCTTGCTGACAGCAGCACAGAGTGAGTTGGGTGCCTGGAGGAGGAGTGAGGCAGTCACTGCGAGCACAGAAAGGCTGCCTGTGGCACTTGTGTCGGCCATAATACTGGATATCATCAGAAAAACCATCAGCTTTTCTCATTTTTGGGACAGAGGAGATGGCTCTTGGCTTGTAATTGGGTCATGCTGTAAAAAAACACTGCATGAGTTCATCATAAGCAATGAGATGTACCCATTCTCCCCTTACATTCCTGCCTTGACCTCTCCCAAAGAGCAATCCTTTTGGATGAGAGTTTGTTAATACAGATAGGATATCTTTTCCTTTCCCATCTCTCTGCACTCAGACATGGCTCATTACAATTATGTTTGAACAAAAACTCTCCTGTTATTACTTTTGCTGGGAAACTGCCCATATTTGGGGAGGAAGAAGCACAATTCTAAATCTGCCTTGGGAGGAAGCTTCAGTCTCTGTTCCGACTTTGAAGCTATCTTGGTAGCAGGTCAGACCAGATGCTTGGAGTTAAAGCCAGCAAAACATGCCAGCTCTGGAAGTTTATTATCTTTGAGAAAATTGATTAATAGTACAAATTTTGGTTTAGTGCCTTATCTCTGTCTTGGTAAGGAGTCTCCTCTGCTCTGTGCTGCCAGTCTTCAGCATCTCCATTAGCAGAACAAGTGCCTCCTGTGCAAGCAGGCAGCAGACTCACACTGCAGCCTGGTCCCTGTCCCATCTGCCTTTGGGAGCCACCATCCTCTTCATCCCCTGGAATAACACAGACTGAGTAGTACAGGCATCCCCTCATGCTCACACAGGCACAGGTATATATTGGGCCACTGGGATCAGGCTGCAGAGGAGCCACTGGCTCATTGCTGGGTGTATAACCCTGTGGTTGCAGTGCAGGATTGAGGAATCAGGGGGCTTGGAGCAGGAGGTGCAGTGGTGACTAAGTGTGACCTGACGAGATCATGAACAGGCCAACAACTTCCAGCTCATCCCAGCTCTCCTGGTGTGGCAGCCCAGACAGTGTTAGAGACTTCAACTTGTCAATCTCATAATATCTCTAAATTATCCTTGTCTGCTGGAAAACAAATGAACTAAAGAGATGTGCATCTGCCCTTTTTAAGAACAAGGTAAACCAAACCAGCCAAGCCATTTTCACTTCATTCCCCTTCCTCACTCTGAAGCCAGGATGACCACTTAATGCATAGAGTTGTTCTGACCCACATGGTGATGTGGGCAAGGCCATTGCTCCTGTTTTCCCAATCTCTCTGATGTTATTGGTTTGTTGTTTAATTAGTTATTGTTTGTTGTTTTTATCCCAGCATCCATGCATCAGCCCCATGTAGCAGCCAGACCATTGCATGGGCTGAGCCTCCAGCTGCAAAGGCAAAAGGCAAAAAGGCTGTTTGGCTGTGGCACTGGCTTGTGGAATTTCTTGATTGCCAGAAAGACTAGATTTTGGATTAATTTTGTTTTGTCTTTTGAGGACATTTCAGCAGTAGAAGCCTGATTAGAATACCTTTCCACTTGGACTCTGCCTTTACTTCATCACTATCTCTAGTGGGCAGGGGATGAACAAGCCTATTTCATGATGTTCAGTTCTTCTAAACTTCATCTTCCCTTTTCATTTTTATTTTCTTTTGAGCAACCAGACAGTTTATTTGTACTAATAGGCTTTAAAGAGGAGGCAGCACCATGCATGCCCCTGACCTGGTTCATCTCATGGGGACTGGATGCCCGTTTCTGACAGCTTCTCACTCTGCTGTTTCCCTCCACTCCTGTCTCAGGCAGATAAATTGGGAACACAGACAGCAGCTGGGATAAGCCCCAGTAACTCCATTGTCTTTCCTCCCTGCACTCATGTCCCTTTCACAGGCCTTTTGAGGCTCCTTCAGCAACCAAAGCTGCATCTGTGTGCTCCACCACGACACTGGGTCCAGGCTTTGGGGTAAAGGAGTGAGATCTGTCCCTGGCAGCACATCATAGATTCCTGAGAACGGGCACCCCAGAGCCAAATATTTCTAGAAAGCAGGATGGTGATTTTTATATGTTTCTGGGAATTTTTCACATTTTTCAGCAAATGTCACTGAGCTATAGAGACACTGAGGGTCAGGCACATTTGCTGTGATTCAGAGCTTGTCACAAGCATTTTGCACAGCTCTAGCTCTTGGGCTCCAGCGGCTGGTTCTAAAGCACTCCACTCCCTGAAAAACACTATGAAGGCAGAGAGCATGAATTATTATTTGTTTTCACTGTGTGGACAGTTGATCAGTGACAGATGTTTCTAATTGCATTAAGCAAGTGGAAATAATGAGAATTAGATAGCAGATTCTCCAGGAATTTACATTTAGATTGAGTTACAATTTGCTATTAAAGAATCAAATTCAATGTAGATGCATTCGTTCCTCAGCAGAAATGGGAGACGATTCTTTTTAATTATTATTTGATTACTTAAAAATGAGCTGTGTTACTGTACTTAAAAATATTTGACTCAAGGGGATGACTTAATACGCGCACTTTATGTGTCCCTTAAAAGATATGGAACGATGAAACTGTTCATCAGCAAACATCTGCACCTCCCCATTAGAGTCATAGTGAAAGGCAAAGGCAAACCAGAGGCTGCCAGGACCCCATCTCACCGTGCACAGTTCGGCCAGGGCCGGGATGCGGTGATCGGATCAGGCTCACCCAAACCGCCTGCATCCCTGCCAAACTGCATTAAGTTGCACTGATGGAAGACAAGCTGCAGCCCCCTCTGGACAGCACGCTCTGCTGGGCTTGGCAGGGATTCCAGGCTGTTAATGCCGGTGCTGTGTGCTGTGTGGAGCTGAGGGAGGGCCAGGCAGGGCAGCAGAGGTGGGTGCTCCAGCTGGAGCAGGGCGGGGGGACAGGCACGGCCTCGGCAGGCAGGGAGCAGCAGCATCTGCTGCCTCCACATGACACAGAGCTGACAGTCATCTCCCCAGGCCTGCCAAGAGGAAATGAGCTGTGCTTCCAACCGCTGGAGGTTTTCCTTTTGGGACTCTCTCTCACAGCTTTTTTTTTCTTTTTATTTTATCTCCTAGATTTCAAGTTCAGCTTCAGACACAGAAATGTGTGAGTCCCCTGTCAGCAGAGGAGGGATTTATGTGTGGTGCAGATTATTGTATGTCTCTGTTTAGCACAGAATCCAAGCTATAATATTTTTTTAACCAACTAGCTGGCTCAGCTTTTAATTTTTTTTTCCTTTTGCCTAATGAGAGCCTTATCCAGAACTCCTTGAAGTCAGAGTCTGTCTATCAGCTTCAGTAGGCTTTGGATCAGATTTCACATCACTGATTCATTATTAATTACACATCTGGGACTCCCTTTTCAAAGAGTTCATTGTTAAATAAATTCACTTTTAGATATTACAGACTTGGCATTCTTGTGCATTTAATAAAAGTCTGGCAAACCAGCAAAGAGCCATAGGCCAGCTTCTCTTCTGGTATTGATGGATGAATTTCCACTGAGCAGCAGTGGTTTACACTATAAGGATATAACATATCTCTTTGCTCTCATATAACCACTTTCTGTGTGAGACTAAGTCTATGTTTGAGAATTTTGCCTTTTCTGGGATTTCTCCTCTCTTTTTTATAACTTTTCCTACCAGCAAGAGTTCCTCTGTGGATTCAGACACTGCAGGGTGAAATATATTTGCCATTGAGTTTCTTTTCTCTTCAAAGAGATTCTGGCATCTTTTTCCTTGGACAAACTGCAATCATATCTTCAAAGCTTCCTGGGGGAGCAGACAGGCAGGCAAATGTTTTCCTATGAGAGGGGGAAAGTGGAATGGAATATTGTCTTTCTAAATATATAGGGTCTTTCCCATAGTCCTCAATAATCTAGCTCAAGTCCACACATTGAAGTGACCAAGGAGCTGCTCTGGAAGCTCTATTTACAGAGGAATAATTTTGGCAGGGGAATATGTAGAAATAAAGGTTTTCCTACCGAATTCCATTCAATAGGAGGCTATATCCTTGGTGTAAAGGGACACCTTATGTTGTGATTTAATGGTACAGGGTATTATTCCCACTTAGCAGCTGCTGGCACAGGAACCAGCAGCCCATACAGGTGTTTCCTGTGCTGCAAGGATCCCCTAAGCTGCACTCACCCTGTGCTTTTGCAGGGTTGCCCAGACACAAAAAAAAAGGATGGGGTGAGACCACCTTTTTCTCCTTATGCCAAGTCAGAGTTTGGCTGAATGGTCCTGGTTAATACCAAAGTCCAAATAAATTGTGAGGATATATTCAGATGATGGCTACCCAGTTTCCAAAGCTTTCACTTAAGTCAATGACTGTTTAAGGCATGTGGAAAGGAAAACAAATAGAAATGTAGCTCCCACTGTTTAAATAATGAAGCTCTGAATGTTGATCAGAGGCAGACATCCACTGAGTCCATGGCATGCCCCAATGCAAGGGATAAAAACTACCACACAGGTGTGGAAGGGTCTGTGAAGGAAGAGAGAATTTTGACACAGGGGCACTTGAGCCCCTGAAAAGCCAAAGCTAATTCCCTACTACAAGTGAAACATCTCTCCTGTTTTATCACACAGAATGACAAAACCTTTTCCCTGCCCAAATTCACCTTCCTCAGTTTTTCAGAAATCACATTAAATGCGATTATTCTCATCAACCTCATCTATGAAGTAAAAATCTTTCCAAAACTACAGCCCTTCAGCATTAGTAATGATAAAGTCATTTACTCCTTGCCATAGAGCAAGTTTTGGGGTCAGTCCACAGCCACCTGATAGGATATGAGGAGAGAGAGAGAGATGAGAGGGATCTGTCACACAGGCAATGTGACTGCTGGCCAGTCAGCAGAGATGCCTTCAGTTGCCAGAGGCCATCAAGACCTCCAGCATCATCTTCTGGAGGTGTTTGTGCTTCCAGCATCTGCCAGCAGCATGACTGGAGCATCTCCAGTCTAGCCCAGCTTATGAGACTTTGTCACTCAATGAAATTTACTGGGAACAGCCTCGCTGATATCCTTGCCCACACTGCTACTGTGGGACCTGCTTCTGCCCGTCTTTCACATCAGGTTTAATGAAAGCAGGAACAGATACAGTTGCCTAATCACTTCCATCTCACTTTGCAGGGAGGATGTGTCCGGGTAGGACTCAGAAAGACATTTTCTGGACATTGTCAAGGAAGCTCAGTCTGTGCCCAGCAACTCCCTGTGCCACTTGGACATTTCCCCATCCACTGGCCAAGGATCACTCCTTTTCAGAAGCCAGGCTGCATTTATTTGCTTTCTATTTCTTCTACTTAGAAAAATTTCGTCAATTCTCCATAGTCTCCAAGCTTCTCCTTTCATGGCTCATTACATTCATTGGCTAATTCTGCTATTGCCCCAGTACGTGGGTCATCACCCACATTTTTATGCACTTACATTTTCCAATTATTTTCTTAGTAGATGTTTATCACTAAGAGTTTCTACTCTGCCTGAATTCTCTCCTAACCACTCTGTCTCATTTCTTTATGCTTTGTTTGCAGAAAAAAAACCATTATTTTTTGTTGTTGTTTGGTTTTTTCTAATAAAGGACACTCACTATCTCATCCAGTCATTCATTTCACTCTCCTCTTTTATAATGGTTTGTTACCAGCACTTCTTTTTTACAAATATCAGGGGAAATAAGCCTTTCTTATTCTCCCAGTAATTCCTGTGGTGAACAAGTATTATTTTGCTTTCTTTTGAGTTGTGACTGACTATCATTTTTCTCCCATGCCTCCTCCTTTCCTTGTGGGGGTTACACTGTGACTTTGGTGAGCCTGGAGTCAGGAAATGAAGCCCAGCATCCTTGTCCCCTTCCCATTCACCTTCAGGGCTGCCTACAAGGCATTAGAACAGAGCTGTGAGGAGGGGGGACTGGTAGGACCCATTTAGGCCTCTGACTGTCCTGATGTGCACCAGGATGATCTATCCAGAAGTGGAGACAGAACTGGGAAGGTTTCCCCATTGAACCGTGATCTGCTCCTTGAAGTGTCCTCTCTCTGTCCTTCTGCTATTGACATGGGCAAGTGCTGGATGTGGTGACTGCTGTGACTGGCAGAGCTGACCAGGCCACAGGATCCAGGCAGCTTCCTTGCTGTGTGCCAAGGCATGCTGGACATGGAATCCTTTGCCTCTTAGGGACACACACTGAAGCTGACTTCATGTATAGGCTCTGAATGTACAGACTCAGTAGGGAAGACTGGAGAGGTGCTGAAGGCAAGGAGAGTTTCTGTGCTTCTGCAGATGAAAAGCTGCTGATTTTTTTCCATTCCCTCTGAAATAATCATGGTTATATCACAAACCTAATCCTTGGTTATATCTTGCATCTTCTGCTGACTCAAGAAGCAAAGTCTGCTCTTGGGTGCTCACCCAGAGTGGAAGGACCCTCTGTCTTACAGGATAAGGTGTATCAGACCCTGCCCCATGGCCCAGCAGAGTCAGGGGCCAGTCCCAGACAACACTCTGCTGAACTTGGGGACCACTCTCAAGCACAGGAAGCCAGTGAGGAAGCAAGTGGTGTAGCACTGATTTCCTGTGCCTTGGGAGCTGGACCAACACAACGCATCACGCTTTTACTTGACTTCAAGGTTAAAGCAGCTTCCTTAGGTATCCCATTTCTCTTTCCCTGACTGCTTGACTCCCCATAACGTCTGAACTTTGCCATCAGGCAATGAGCAATGTAACCAACATCTGGCAAGTGAAGTTCAGCCTCTCTCTCCTGACCTTCCCAGGGGAAGAACTGTCTGTCTGATGTGTAGCATGATTTACGTTTGAGTTTGTTAAGCCAGGAGCTTCAAAACATTGTGGTATGTTCTTAATATAGCAACTGTGCTACATTAAGCACAGATAATTAAACTGATGAGAACATCCAGGAAGACCAACGTGCTACAACTCCCAAGTTCCTTAGGGGAGGGAAATCCAACACTGCTGTATGTATGGAGAATCTATCGGTGGAGTCAGCTCTTTTGACTGCATCCCTGAGTACAGATAGAGAAGATGAATGCACAAAAGCCCATGCATCCTCTATGCTTCTGCAGGCATTCACCTTTCCCAGTCTCAGCACATGAGGATGTAGCTCTTGTTAAGTTTAATTCATTTCCCTGCACTCACAATTACTGTGTAAAATAAAACAGGATGACTTAATCTTATGCATCCCACCTAGCAGTATTATTTATTTTATTTACTTTTATTAACATTAGGTTTGCCAGAAGAGGGTTTTTTTAAATAAATGATTTTAATGTGTTTAGAAAATGTGCTACAAAAATAAGCATTCACTTAGCTTATTAAATATTTTCAGCGATGAAGAAGTAAGTGACTTTGAGTGAGGATGGAAATAAACATCCTTATTCAGGAAAGAATTTTAAAAAGCAAACAGAACATAAGAATGCAGCTAAGCTAGTATGTCTTGGGAAATTATTTTTCCTTTTCCACATCAGCAATAACAGATCAAGAGCATTTCCAAGCACCAATTTCTGTAGGCTGCATGAAGGGAGATGGACATTTCTACAGTTGATTTGAAACTGGATGAACTAGAGTGCTTCAGAGGTTTACAGTCGAAAAGATAAATGGATTGTGCGAGCTGTCCAATTTCATTATGTGACCTAGCCAAACTCTTTCTTTAATGTTTGATAGAATTATGATCAAATATTTCAAAATAAAAATGCTGACCTCTGTAGAAATTGTTGTTGACCTTGTCAAGGTAGGTTTAATGCTTTAAAAGAATACCAACAATCTCTCAGTGATATAAAACTTCAACAGACACCACCAAATCGAAATATATATAGAAGGCAGCTGGTTATTCACACTGGCTGAGTGCTTATCAAGCCCCATTGTCAGCTGAGTGTGAAATGGATTCCTGCCCAGAAAGCTGGCTCTGAACCTTGCTTCATGTTCAAAGTTTGATTTGCCACATGTGATACAGCCAGATGACTCAAAACACAATTGACTTTCTTGCAGCAGTTGACTGGGCTGTTTCAAAATTATACACATCTCCAGAAACTGAAAGGCAAGTACTCATGAAGACCCAAAATACTTTAAGCCAAACATTTACAATACTGATTATCTGAATAAATTTGTCACATACTTTCTTAAAGTAGGCCACCTCACTTCCAGCCCAGAGTGCTGCACAGAATGTCATATCTGTGTCTTTTTTTCTTTGCATTAAGACAAGGGTTTGAACCAAAGCCCTGCACACAAACCCTCTTAATTCCCAAGCATGCGCAATTCACATCTTGAGCTCCTTCAGTTTGTATTAATTTAGCACAAATCTCCAGTTGGAGAGCTCCATCTAATCTGGCCTCTGTATCCACCATTCCTGCATGTTACCCACAAAGGAAGGTGACAAATCTGAGTCCCCAGTTCTGTGATAAAACCATGAGATGTGTTTAGCTCAGTAATATCATTGTTTACTTGAATTGATTACAGGTAATGACATTGAAATCCATCTCTGTTGCAGGGGCATCTTCCGCAGGTTAAATGCCTTTGTGTTGAAAAATGAGACTTTTCTGACTCTTTACAAGGATGAGGGAAAGAAAAAAGTGTTGCCTGGTTCTCCAGGCTTCTTTGAGGCTGTGGGAGCATGATTTGCTATGGCCTTCTTCAGGTAACTAGTGCTGATACAGCCAGTGCTGCTAAACCAGGGAGATCCAAGTGCCAAATGCACCCAGTCCCAGAGACCTGGAGATCAGGGGGAGTGGGAGAAGCTGAAACCACCGTGACCTTGAAAGCTGTGGTTTGCTTTAAAGCACAGATGCTTCACTCCACTGCTTGTGTGGAACTGATGGCCCTGAGCCAGTGCAAAGTCCTCCTGTGTGGGGGTGTTCTCCTTCTGCTCTGTTGATCTATCATCCATATTTTTCTCATTTATACATACAAATCTCGTAGATGCTTCATGCATGAGGAGATGGGAAGCTACCAAATAGATCACTAATAGGTTCAAGACATTGTGGATGATTTAAAGGGCTAGTGAATCTGATCATCACAGATGGGAATGGCTTCTCTTCTGCTCTAAAGGAACTGAATTTGCTTGAAAGTTGCTTGTTTGGGTCCACATAAATGAGTACCTTTTTTTTGCACCAATCTTCTGAGTTAGCTCCAAACTTCTCATAAGTTTGCTCTAAATTCACTGAAAGTTTAAAAAAATCAGTCAAAACTGTCACATTTGGGATGTATTTTCATTAAAATTATATTAACACCCACAGCATGATATTACTATAAAACTTCTCATGGAGGTAAGAGTAGCCTCCTGAAAACACACTTTTTGCTGGAGTAAGCACATAGCAAAGCAAGCAGCCAGCCAAGCTTGTCTTCAGGAGTGTCTTGTAAAGGTCAAACTAGATTTGATATTGTGTTAGGATTTGGTAGAAACCCAAAGAAAGATAATAGAGGAAGGATCTGTTTCTTCCAATAATCCAAAAACAAATCTAGAAAGTTTAAATAAAGAATAATAAAAGTTACATGTGCAAATTGACTTGGGGCAACTTTTTAACTTGCTTCACTGATGTTTCATGGCTGATTAGATGAGCTGGCAGTGACTTTGGCAGTGCTACAAAAGCCATTTTTACATCAGTCAGCATAAGGAATTCCACACTTTCCAACAAATCCCTCCAAAAAAGAATTCTGCCCTCCCTTCCAATCCAGTTTTGCTTCTGTTGTTGGCCAGATCCTCTCACTCAGTTCATGCTCCTGGCCACAGTTCAGTTGGAAAGAACTCAAGGGTGGCCTGAGTCCTCACATGAGGTCACCCTGCATGATCTTTCTTATGCTCAGAAAGATATCCCAGGGGGATATGTGAGGATTTTGACCACTTTCCTCTGGAAATCCTGTCCAGAAAGGACTACTTGTGCATGCACAGATCAGCGCTCTGGCACACACGAGGTGCACGGGGGACACGGGACCTGGCACAGATGCTCCATGAAGGGGATGTGCATCAAGCCTTCACATCCAGACTGCACAGCTCAGAGGTGCAGACTCTTGGGGGATCCCAGGAAGAAATACTTTACAGTGTGCTGCTCCTGCTAGCACCCCTTGTAGTCAGGGCAGACTGGGACAGCGTTTGAATGCCAGGCACAGCATCCTTTCCCTCTCCCCAGCCCTGCCAGGGACAGAGAGGCAGATTCTCATGTGGGATGTAGTGCACTAAGGCACCAAATCTCCTTGTACTTCAGGTGTGTAGACAAAAAATGTGTGTTCAGAACCAGGGCCAGCCCCAAACCTGGGTTTTCCTTCTGCTATCCTCAGCACATCAGCCAGGTTTTCTCTTCCTTCTGAGCATGGAGTAGATTTCCTGTCCCAGTACCAGTTGCAGCTGGCTGGCCCCTTTGGATGCAGTCACCTGAAAACTCTGCTAGAGTCTCGGCATGATACAGATGGCAACAGAGAGGAATGAGGTCACTGGGCATTGACACAGACCCCTTCTGAATGGGGGAAGAGTGCAGCTGCCTCTGCAACAGACAAGAAAAGGAGGAGCAATGCTAGAGACTCAAAAGTGTCTTCTTCATCCCACCAACTGCTTCTCATTTTGGTTTTGACATAAAAATTTGCCATGCAGACTTGGCCAGCTCATGCTTTTTGCTTTCTGTGACTGCAAAATTATTTAAGCAGATTCCCATTGCTAATTTGTAGGGGAATTAGAGAGTATCAGCAATGCCTTCTGACTTAAGATATGGAGTGTCAGGTATCAGCTGAACCCAGAAATACAGCTATCTGTGAATATTTCTGAGGCAACTTGTCAGTAGGGTGTTTCTAATCCTTTTACCAAACAGTTTTTTTTAGAAAACTTGGGGATTTTTTTTGTCTGTTTCTCTCTGACCCTAATAAATCTTAATTCCCACAACTTGCGGGTGTTGACTTTCCAAGAAAAAACGTCAGTGGCACTCTGTCACCACCCTCCACGTTCCCGAGGCGGCCGCTGGAGGCAAGTTTTCTCATTTTCTTATGTAAATGAAGAAAAGAGGTTTTTAGAGCCAACCGCTGACTCTGGGAAGGAGATGCTGCCTGTGCCAGCAGGAGCAATGCTCCTGCCGCCAGTCCCCAGCACTGACGGAGTTCAGCTGTTCCGTGATAAAAAATAAGGCGCTCCCTCTCCAGGCATTTTGCATTTCAATGAATAATTTTTCACCCAACTACATCCCAGCCTGCTTTGATTATGTGCACTCCGTATATTGACATAATAACGAGGAGTTGAGGAATAGAGCATGTATCCCATTAGGGGAATTGCAGCCCCGAAAGCCCCAAGCCTCTTGCCTGAGCAGTTTTGCACAATATCATTACCCTGTATTCAGGTGACACAATGACCAAAAGGGCCGTCACTGGGTATTTACACAACATTGTATGGAGTGACTTCGGATTTTTCTTTTCCTGGAAGTGGGTGTAATGGGTTGAACAAGAGGATGATAGAGCTGTTGGCAGACCCAGTTTGACAAGAGAACTGCGAGTGAGGGACAGCTCGGTGGCCTTTGGATGAAAGAATTCCGTGTTCCGTGTAGGAGGCAGCAGGGGAGGGAAGGAGTTACAGTCCACAGTTGTCATGGGCAATGCACTGCCGAATGCACACGGCGAGGATGGAGCTTCTGCTGGCTTTCAGCAGATAAGGCTGCTGGCCAGCGAGTATCAATGCCCTGAGCAACAGAGTCAGAACACACAGGGCTGCGTGTGCTTCTTTACCTCCGTGCTGTTGGACGATGGGCTTGTGGCTGGTTTCAGCAGATGATCTAATTCACGGGGAGGACCTGGAGTTTGCTTCATTGGCAAATGCTAATAGTCGGTGGAAGGGAAGAATCGTGCGTGAAGCGCCGTTTGGCACTTTGGTTTCCTCCTGATTTCGCTGCCCAAGGCTCGAGCAGGCGGCAGAAGCAGCGCTGTTCCATGCCTGCCTGGTAGGGCTGCGCCGGGCACAGCCGCGGGAGGAATCGCTCTGCATTCATGCAAACTGCTCCTTTTCCACCTCACCTCTCCTGCTGATGGACCGGCCACACCGCACGCATTCCCCAGCCTACATTGCAACTCAAGCCACCAAAAATAGGTTTTTCAGACATTCAGCCTTTGAATATTGAGCAAAGTTTCACCAAATCAACAGGACTTGAGAGGCTGGTTTGAACTAAACACACTTCATGGTCCATCCTGCAGAAACCAAAGCTGTTCACAGCTAACACCAGTGGTTTGATCCTGGATCCTGTGCCTGGCCACAGCTGGGTTAGCGTACAGAATCAGTGCTGAACACCAGTCCTGCAGACAATCTTTACCATTGCAGCACTTGGCTTAGCAGTGTCTCATCCCTGCCTTCCTGTGCTATACTGCACTGTAAGTCCCTCCAGCAAGGAGACAGTGGAGGGTAGCAGTGTTTTTAACCCTAATGAGTGAGGCATTGCTTGGTGTGAGTTAGGTACCTGCTTCCCACAGCTCAACATGTGTCTGCGCTGGGTGGATTTGGGCGGCGCGTGTCTGTCCATATGTTGAAACTATACATACCCAGAAACCTTCTGCTGCAGTGAATTAGGGAGAAGCTATGACTTGGGGGAGGGGGAACAGACAGGCTTGTTTGACAGTTAATAAAACAATGAAATATACTTTGTGTGTGCCTGAGTTTCTAGGGATATACCAGCAGCTGCTAATACCATGTCATCTGTTTTTTATTCATAGCACTGCTGGACTGTGGATAGATAATCTCTCTCTATAACTCACTCATTTCTAAGCTTAATGGGAAGCTGTCATAGAGAAACATGCTTCTCTGCCAAAAGTGGGCAGTCTGTCTTTCCACTGGGGGAAAACATGATTCCACAGTTCCCTGCTCTGCTCAAATCCCAGTAACATTGTCTTTTAATTATATTGAATATTTAATACTGGAATGCTTATGTTTGTGCTGTATTTTCCACAAGGACTGACAGAAACAGCCTGTTGTGTCTCTGTCAGAGAGAGAGAGGCGTTCCATCCCTCTGGTCATCTTCGTGACCCTCCTCTGGACCCACTCCAACAGGTCCATGTCTTTGCTGTACTAAGGGCTTCAAAGCTGGATGCAGCACTCCAGGTGGGATCTCAGTAGAGAGGAAGAATCATCTCCCTTGACCTGCTGGCCACACTTCTTGTGCAGCAGCACAGGACACGTTTGGCTTTCTGAGCTGCAAGTGCTGAATCAAGCCCACTTTTTCATCCACCAGTACCCCCACGTTCTTCTCCACAGAGCTGTTTTCAATCTCTTCATTCCCCAGCCTGTCTCTGGGGAATACCAGGTACCAGGGGTTTCCCTGACCCTGTGTGTTGCACTTGACCCTGTTGAACCTCACGAGGTTGCCACGGACCCACTTCTCAAGCTTGTACAGGTCCCTTGGGATGGCTTCCCTTCCCTACAGCTTGGTGTCAAGCTTCTCCCAATCTATAAGAGAGTCTTCCACCTCCTCTCATTCTGTAGCTAAAACATACCCACAACATGGCAGTATTATTACTAAACCTGTGTGACAGTGGCTGGTGTTAGGAGGAACCAAAATGGGGTTTTCATGTCCCCTTGAGCAGCAAAGTCTTGCTCTGCATCACCTGTATCTCACATCCTCCTTTTCCTCTTTTCAGCACTGGGGAGGTGTCCCATGAACAGACCTCAGCCTGCTCCCTCAGTGGGTACAGCTCATACTAATATGAACTCATCCAATAAATACATCAAAGAGCCATCAAACTCTGGGATTTTGACATTGAATCAGTTTGAATCATCATTCCTCATGCAGCTTCCCTTTTCCAAGGAGCTCTCAGGCTTGTCCTCCCCCTCCCTACTTGCCTTCAGTGCTCTCTGTGCTCTGCTGTTGTTCAGGGAAGTTGCCATCGTGTCTAATTGGGAAGAGACACCTGTGGAGTGCCTCTGTGCAGAGATACTGGAGTGCATGGAAGAGAGACTCATCCCCTGAGGTTAATTTGCCAGTGCTGAGTGCTCCTTTAAACAGAGGCAAGAGATACAGACAGAGCTTGGACATGGCATGCATTGAAGTTTTCTTGGTGCAGTTTTTGCTAGCACAGGCTGTGCTTGTAGTCTAGGGTGTGGAGTGGGCTCTTTAAGCAATGGGGAATTGCAGGGAGACATCCCTTGGAGTGTCAGCCAAATGTGATCCCATATGGACCTTCTTGCATTGCCTTCGGTGCTTTTTCATCATCTTTCTTCATGGCAAGTTCAAGTCACAGAGCTGCTACTAAGGCTCAGCCCTTTCCCTGCCACCTCCTGACACCACTAATAAAGATCTTCCTTTCCTCTAAGTCATTATTTGAACAAACTTCAGCTGTTTTGGAGGGCAAGGAGGGAATGAGTTCCCTGCTTCAAGCCTGCAGGGTTGTGAAGAGCATCAGCCATGTGCTCACTGAGGCTTGTGAATGCATGGCATTATCATTTCAGGCAAACCTCTCTGGCATGGCCCAGGGAGCAGGGAAGCATGTCTGGGTCATTCTACTAATAAGGAGGCAGCCCCTAATGAGTCCATCTCTGCTCCCCTACCTCTTCAAGAGGGAAGGGAGAAACCTCAGAGTGCCCTGAAGTCAGGCTTGACTTCACAGCAGAGTTGTCTGCTCTACAGAGTACCAGGAATCCCCTGGATGAGGTTTGGGTGTCATCATACCTGGCAGGTGGATCCTGATGTATTAAGTTTTGTATAAAATGTCACGTTTGCAAGTCCAGGAAGTCCAGGCTGCAAAATGTAACTTTTCCCAGGCTGGAGTAGGATTTGGGGAGTACAAGTAGGGATCCAGAGCCAGGAAAGCTCTCAGGTTACTGCCATGCAGAGAAGCCTCAGGGACAGGGTTGAGCTAATAAGTGGCCAGTGTCTGTGCCAGAGACTTGGATACACAGGAGTGTGGGTCCCTCAGCCTTTCCTCCTGGCAGGAGTAAGCACTTACCAGGAGCAGACTCTTCTTCTCCAGGGCCACAGCTCCAGTGTGCTGGGACCACAACCAGGTCCCTGCTGATTTCTCTAGTAACAATAGCAATTGATTTACAGAATACTGTTCTTTACATGCCTTTCTGCAAAGAGGGTCCCACGGCAGGAGGGAGCAGGAGGAGATTCCCTGGCTGCTCTGACAACCTACTCCACCTGCAAAGTATGTTCAGCCCTCGGTGGACCAGACGAAGGATTTCTCCTGGTGTTCCCCATCCCAAGTTCAGGCTATGACAGCCCCACAGGCTGCTTTTTGTGATACAGGTTACATGGAGTATGCCAGGAAGGTGTAGGTAGGAGGGCGATGAGAAGCAGCAGATGCAGAGAGGTCTCCACACCTGCTTGGGCAGCTCACAGGGCAACACAGTCCAGCTCTGTAGCTCTGCATCTTTGAGGGCATGGTTCAGTTTCTACTTGGAATGCCACCTGTTACCTGTTAAAATAAATTATTTATTTCTGTGGGATGCACAAGGTGCACATCTTGCTGACCATCCAATTGTATTGAATCCAGAAGGTTCCAGGCCCACTTCCTATTGATTTCCCTGCTCTCAGAGATCGGTCTCCATCTCCTTCGATGTGTCTGTGATGGAAGTTTTATTAATGCAAAATTTTCCCTCTGGAAAATGAAGTCCAGAAATTAATAATGAATTAAAACAACTTGCCACAGGCATTGCTAATGAGCTCTTTGTCTGTGCAGCTCACATGAAAGGAGGTCATTGCTCAGCCGTTCCCATCGCGAATGGCAAGAAGATTAACCGCTAACATCCAGCGTGTGGGTCTCCTGGGACAGCGGGACAGGCTGCAGCTCAGCTTCTGCCTGCCTGGCTTTTCCTGCCTTATCCCTGCTGTGCAGGTTTGTCTCCAGGAGTTTTTACCACCTGGAGAAGATACCTTCCTTCCCTCCCCTCCAAACGCTCAGGTTGCCTGTCTGCATTGGGAGGACACCCGAGTCATTCTGCTGGAAAGGACAATAACCTTGCAGAGCTTTAGGGGAGAGTGGAAAGTAATCCTGGAGGGGACTAGCAGGGCTTAACTTCACTGCCATAAGCCTCTTCAGGGACTCTGGCCCAGGAACTAACCTGGCACCACTCCAGTGCTGGGTCTGCATCTATTGTTCTTTTCCCTTATCTTGCAAAGCAAAGGGTTATCCTGCCTTATCTGCTACCACAGGCCTTGGAGAAGCCCCCACTGCAAGGGCACTGGGAATCCTGCCCCTGCTGAGCCTCAGGGGGCTGTGCTGGGAAAGGAGCATCTGCTTCTGGGCAGTAGACATGGGAAAGCTGTCACAGCATGCTGACCACCTCTCCTTGGCTTTTTCAGCCTGGTCTCACTCAGCAGAAATAAGGAAGCAGCATGTTGCATTTACCCATCCTGGGAAGGGTGGCTGAAGACAGGTGGTTTTGGCTGCTTCTCACTTGACAGCTAGGGGTGAATGCAGCAGGGCATGGGGCAAGGGAAGTTGAGCATCACTTCTGCATAATGTGAACAGCAGAAGAGACTTTCTCCCTTGTCCAGCATCCCTTGTGGCAATGTAGTCTGGCTGCAGCAGAGGGACCCATACCTTCCCCATGTCCACGGGCAGCCTCTTACACATCAACTGTTTATTGCTCTGTGCTACTTTCTTGCAAAAGCTCAACCTTAAACTTCCATGTGCCTAATCCAGGCTTGGGAAAACTCTGCTGTGTTTGAGACATGATGTTTTACCACTCTTTCCCACCCCTGCCCTCCCAGGTGGGTCACCCAGCCAGGCTGACTGATGGCTCACTCCCTTGCTTGGCAGCACAATTGTTTGTCAAATAACTGAGTCGCACAGAGCACTGGGCACCAGGCAGTGACAGCCACCCAGCTCCCAGCCTGCAATACCCTCCAGCATGGGGATGCCAGGATTCACCTCCAGGTGAATGGCCTTGACCATGGAGGGGTCAGTCCTGCTATGCATTCCCACCCCTCCTCTTGTGGTAGCTCTGAGCTGGGAAGAAATCCCTTTCTGGTGCAGAGAGAATTTGGCCCAGCCAGAAGAGAAAGGAGCAAGGACCCTTGGGCAAGGGCAGGGGAAAAGCAAGGCTTCAAACTGTGCATTGACAGCAGGAAATAAACCCCTCTTCCTCTCTGTCCTTTAAAAGTTTGTGCTTGTTTGTCTGTTGTTAAGCTGAAAACTCACCCAATGCCCCCAGTAACCACCTGCACTGAGACTGTGCATCTCTGAATTCACCTGGCAGTCTTGCCATCCTCTTCATCACAATATTTGTGTATATCATAAGTCAAACTGTAGCTTGTCTTTAAAATGCTCTGACAAAGAGAGGTTCATCTTGTAGGAGACAGGGAGGCTGCAAATATCTGTCCCACCCAGCACAATGCCAGGAGAGAAGTATCTGAGGAGCCCCCAGCGAGCTGGTGTAGCTGGTGTGCTCTCTGCTTGGGTCTTCAGTGTGACTCAAGGGGACAGGGGACCTGACCATCGTCCCATGCCTGGTCCACTCATCTTTGAGCACCATTTGGGAGCTCATTCAGGAGTGAAGGTCCATGAAGTCACCAGTGTTGTCATAGCAGAGCCTCCAATGGTTGTGCCTGAGAAGCCTAACTTGGGAATTAAAATGAAGCTGGTTGCATCCTACCTATTTGTTATCTGCCAGGTTGTTCCTCCTACACAGCAACTTCTCTCGTATTCATTCAGAGGCTGCCTTAAGCCAGAGCTGCATTTAGGCAGAGCTACTGCTTCTTTCTTTGCTGGCATGACCTGGAAACCCCCCATGCATTGGATGTCCCCACTAGGGTGGCTAGAAGATGTTGTAATGCTCATAGGAAGGCCTGGAAAATACACAGAGAAGGTCAGATAAGCTGTGTCAGATACTGTGATAGTGCTGGATGTAGGGACATTTTCAGAGAGTCTGAGTCTTATGAATCTATTTGGAAATTAGGAACAAATCAGGGCTTCTTCTACTTATAGCTGTGTTTGTGTTTATAGGACAGAGCAGCTGATTAGGACAGCAGGGTTCTGATGTCCCTGCCACCCGTTTTCTGCACAGCATCATAATTTCACCTCCATTTAACAACAGGTTCATGTCTGGGGTAACTGACTCAGCTGCTTGGCAGACTCACTGGGGCAGTCAAGCCTGCAGACAGTTTTATTTTCACTGAGGTTCGCAGCACAGAGATTTGTAGACCAACTCCTTATAAGCGGTCACCAGGGAACATAGTTGGGATCTCTGACCCCAGCTGGGCCAGTGCTGCTGTAACAACTGCACCTCTGGGATCTGGGCTATTACAAGGCTGCAGTTACCTGGATCCTTTGTACCCCTTTTCCCACAAGTGGCAGTCGGGACGAGAGCTGTGTTATTGCCAAGGCTTCAATCTGGTTGGAAAAACCGGAGCCCAGCAGAGCAGGTGGAAATTCATAGAGGTGGGAGAACACATTAGAGTTAAAAGACAAATAAGGTTTTACAAAAAAGGTAGTGATGAACCATCCCCTGTTTCTCTGAACTTGGCTTTTATTGTCTTACAAAGAGTATTTTGAAAGTGTGTGCTACTCTTCCGTCTTTTCTTCCAAGTGCCTAAATTTGAGGATGTATCCTTATCTCTATATGACAAGCAATAGTAAATGGGAAACTATTTTGTTCTGTCATTTACTTCTCATTTGATCCTGTCACATCCTATCTTTTAGCACTATGTATTTTCTTAGTGTTTTGAGCATATATCTATGCTGTATGTGGGAGAGTGGATGTCTGAATTGTGTTTGCAAAGGCCCCTGATAAAAAGCTTTGACAACTAAAATTATCAGAGGCAGGAGTGGGCTGGTCCTGGTGGATCGAGCCCTGGCAGGCAGCAGATCATCTGTCTGCAGAGACATTAAGTGCTGAATAGGTCAGAATTGCCAGGTTTTTAGTATTTACCTAGGAGGGAAACTACTGCTCATTTCAAGGAGCTGATGTTCCTTGCAGATTTAGCTTGAACACCAGAGGGAACATAAAAGCAACAGTTGTGGAGTAGTTTCAAGGATAGTGTTTTCCTCCTCAAGCACCGTGAAGTTCTTTCCAATTCTCCTCATTAATCACTTTCTTTCATTTTTGTTTTTCAGCCAAAGCTTTTGGCCAAGGAGCTGCTTGACTTGGTGGCATCTCATTTCAACCTGAAGGAGAAGGAGTACTTTGGAATTGCATTCACAGATGAAACGTAAGTGTGAGAAATCAAAGATCTAAGAAGCAACTCTAGGTCACAGAAAATCTTGCTGTAGATATACTGTGTACAACAAGGTCCCAGACCAAGGTCTAGGGAGACATGGACCAAATTACCACAAAATTTGAGGTTTTGTCTCAAGACAGGACATATCTACCCCCAGATTAAATGATAAGAATAAAATTTGCACTGGAGAAACATTAAAGGTCTGCCAAAAGCTATGATTAGTCCCAGACTGTGACCCCTCAGTGCTACTGCACCACCCTGTTACATTTTTGCAGCTGTTTTCTCTCAGGAGTTACACCATCCTTGGCATATGGACTGTGTCTTGTATGAACACACACCGTGGTTTGCAACAGGTTTTTTCCCTTGTATGTTAATCAGGAAGAGGCTTCCCACACCTAAATAAATTTTAAAAATCTGAGATTTTCAAGCCAACACTGTGTCCCCAAAACAGCTGAATCAGCGGTATTGCTGTCATAAGCCAGTTCTGCTCTCCTGCTGAAATGTAAATTATCTGCTGGAATAATGATTCAGGATTGGGTAATCAGAGGCTGCTGGATAATTGCACAAACATATCCGCATTCATCTCGGCAGCAATCACCCCTCTAAAGTCAATTCCTTTGGCAAGCACCTGCCTTGGACAGCCTGAGGCCATCTCAGGACACAGCTCCAAGGACAGAGGAGTGCTCAGCAACAGGCATGTGCAGAAGCAGGGCCTGAATCAGATGAGATCCCAGAATCCATCCCAGCTCACTGACATGAGTAGCTCAGCCCAGTAGATCTCCAACCCAAATTAATGAGACTAATCCTCCAAGGAGAAACAGTAGGAGGCACTTGCCTTTTATAAAGCAGGAGTGGGAAATTGCTCCTACCACAGTGTTTATTCTTGGAGAGACCAAGTTACTCAGTGGGTGCTGCCTGAGAGGCACAGGAAAGCCGTGCAGGGAAGCCAAAGCACACTAGGAAACAAAAATGTTCCCCTAAGAGTCCCAGGAGCACAGGTGAGAAACAAGGCATGTCTCAAACCGTAACCAGAGAGCAGCTGAGCAAGTCCCAGCTCTCAGTTCAGCTGGGAGGGCACAGGGCTCCCCTGGGAGTGCAAGGGAAGCTAATGAGGAGGTGTCAGCAAGTGGAGAGAGCCCAGCCTCCCCTGGAACTTCCAGGTTTAACTGGGTGAGCAAAGATCTGGGTTAGCAAAGGGAGGAAGTGCGAGAGCTGACAGAGGTTGTCACGGCAGAGCTCAGATGCTGGATGCAGATGGATGTGCACTGTCCAGGCACGATTCAAAGGGTTAGGTGATGGCATCCCCTCACCTGGTCACCTTCAGACCTGTAGATGAAGCTTTTCAGGAGATGCTCAGCCAGCCCAGATGAAAGATTTGGGGACACCCTCACTAAATCAAGGAAGTACAACCCAGAAAAAAGCATTAAGTCCTAGCTGGTCTGAAGCAGGTCTGAGGCCCTTTTGCAGTCCCATAGTGACTCTGACATTTGCACTGAGGCTTCTTCAGTGCTGTGAAAATAACCCTGACAAAAGTATTTCCTCTTCAGCTGTAAAACATTTTGAAGAGAGTTGGCACAAACAGCAATTGTTCTATTTGACTGAACACAGCCAAAGAATATATCTGGGGCCCTGGACAGAAGCTAAGAAATAGATGTCCCAAGACTACTTCAGAAAATAAACTGGGCTGTCTATAACACAGATCTTAACCTGCAATGTGAAATGAAAGTTTGAAAAATCCCCTTTCTTCAAAAAGTAGTAAAAACAGTCCCTTAATGTGTGTTTGCGGGGCACATAACCCAGACCTTTACCTAATACAGACTAGGAATGTAAAAAGAAACCCTTTAATTCTGTGACACAGGCCCTCAGGGACTTCTCTCTCTTCACTCTCCACTGAGTTGCCATGTGCTTTACTTGAAAGGGACTCATAACCAGCTAAAACAGAACGAGCCTGGTTCATAAATGTAGTCTGAGGGTGGCTAAATTGCAAGTTTAGAAAGAAGAAAAGCCACTAAAGTATTAAATCAATTCTTCTATTTAAGAGTAAAAGCTCTATGAGAGTAATTTATTTAGAAATTATTTGGACTGGGGATTTCCATTCATTAGTTGTGCTCTATCATGACAACCTTAGAAGAAAATCAATAGGAACAACCATTGCGTTGGCAACTTAATAGTTTCTTGTGATAATATAGGGTCATTACTGCATTCAGCATGGCTAAAATTAGATTGTCAGACTATTATGGAGGGGAGAATAACGCCCCCTATTTTAATGATCATAGGAACGTTTTATAGCCTGAGCCATTAACTGTGGGAGAGCACAGGTCAAAAGGGTGTCCCTGTACAGCACGAGGGGCCGAGCTTCACAGGGAGCCAGAAGAACAATATCCTGCTTGATTGAAGGTGAAAAGGGATGGGGAAGGAGCTTTGTTTTTAGTTCAGCTGGTTATGAATCTCCACTAAGCCCCCTTTCCCTCCAGCATTCACTGAGAGCAAGTGGCCAGGGTTAACCTTCTGTTCACAGCAGACTCCCCACCGGGGCCATGGGCAGGGTTTCCACATCCCTTACTTGTCCTTAGATCTGAGGCACCTGCTCCACTGAGAGCTACCAACTTTTGCATCCCACACCTTCCCACAGAGCCGGGTAGCACCCTTCCCTGGAACACCCTCTCATCCCTATTCCTATTCCTCCCTGCAGCCATGGGGCAGAGCCAGAGTGAGGGAGCAGGTGTCCCACATCCTGGTTGAACAGCTGGTCCAACGGAGGGTGCAGCTCTCAGAATAAAGTCCTGCTCTGGCACTAGACCAGTTCCTTTATCACCAAGACCACTGTATTGCAAAATTTGTAGTTATACTCTTATGGCCCCATGAGCTTCTCAGCCCCTTCAAAAGTAATTGAGAAAATTTGTGAGCTTAAAGGGTTTTTTGTTTCTGTTGCAATGGATGGAAATATAAATAGTTTATATGGTTTCTATTACATGAATTGGTCTTTCTCAATGTCTGTTAAATTCAGAATGAGTCTGACACTGAAAGGGTGTGAGTTGGTTTATTGGTCCAAATACCTTTGTAACACAAATCAATGTGGATCCACTTTTCAGAAAACTGGACACTAAGCAGTAAAATCGTATAAACAGAAACACCTGGAGGCAAAGTATTCATTGATGTGCCACTCTTTACTTATAAAAGAAAACAGAACTACTGCACACAATCAACAAAATGGACCCTGGACATCAAAATCCATACTCAGTCTGTATCTTAAATGAACCCAGGGTTTTTACCTAAAAGTGATTATGTGGTTGTTATTGACACACCAGTTTAACTGCCAGCACGAGTACAACCAACAAAGCAAAATTATCTGGCTTCCAGTATTCGACCTCCCTATAGGTCCCCCAAAACTGTTTGCACCATTATTTCTGAATACACTGATAGAAATATCTGAATGAACAAATTGACAGTGATAATGAAACAAAAGCTACTTTGTGTCTCTAAATCGAACCATGAAGGAAATCCAGCTAGACATGGGCATGTATGAATGGGATCCCAGTGCAAGCTGCCTAAATTGGTCCATGAAAACTGTCAGGATTACTACATGCCTAGGGTTATACACCCATACTTTTCCCTGTCTTACATGGGATTGTGCTCCATGAATAGTTCTGCTGACAACAGGAAGACAGATTCCAGAGCAAAGCGTTTTGTTTCAACGGCATTGGAGTTTGGCTCCCTGATAGTCCACATTCATAGGCAGATACCAGTGACTGCTCTCTGCTGCTGTGCTCTACATGCCACACATGCATGCTGGAAAACAAGGAGTTAGGTGACAATCTGCAGTGCAGAACTCCTCGGCGATGAAAGACTGTAAGTAGTAATTGAGTACAGTGAGCAGTTAGCTCCTGGCAGGGATTTATCTGACCTTCCTCCTCTGAAGGAGCTTTGGATTTAAGCTCCAGGCAGATGAGACTCATGAAACTCTTCAACCTAAAAACTCGGTGGTAATTAAGTGTGTTATCCAGTACTCAGAATCCTGTACGTGTGCAACAAAAATGTGGAACTAGTATGCATATGTATATATATGATTGTACCAACCAGTTTCTCCTGTTAAAATGCAATGAGAATGAAAAGAGCAAGTCTTTTCAAAATAAGAAATACCTTGAAGTGATTTTTTGTGCTGTGCACCGTGGCTTCTCAACCCTTCCTTGTGCACGTTAGGCAAACCCAGACACTGCTGTTGAATAAACACAGAGGTAGACAGTAAGTCCATTGTCAACAGCTCGCCCTCGGTGGGAACTGGTGTGTAACACCATCAGCTGCTGGTGCCTGCTGCACTGGTGATGCAAATGCAACTGGACAGGTTCAGCATAGAATGTCAGGCTTAGTGTGGCTTTTCCTTGCTCTGACAGCCTTGTGTACAATGGCCTACATGGTAAATGCTCAGGTTGTACCTAGGCTAGGAATGGTACAATCCCATGTGTCACTGTGGCCTTCACAGCTAATTTCAGCCTTCCTGAGCCCTGTTAAAAGCAACATAACAGCACTTCATGACCAACCAAAAAAAAAAAGGTTAAATTACAGATTTCAAGAAGGGGGATGCAGCAGGAAAGCTAGATACCTCTAATTTGAGTACCCAATAATCCATGGGGATTATTTTTTGACAGCCTGGAGCATCTGCCTTCTAAAAGCCAAACCTTGTTAAAGTACACTTAAGTGCTGAACAACAGGGAATAGTGCATACATCCCACACTAGCATGCCAGCAGCAGAAATGATGGAAGGAAACCCCCTGCATCTTGCTGCATGCCCAGCTATGCATCCTGCCCAGAGCAAGACCAGTTAGTTCCTATATCCAGATGAGTTAATATGGCCATCCTCATCCTGATCCCAGGCTGGGCAGACTTGTCTTCAGCCCCTGTACTGCAATGGAGACATATGAGGTGACCAGTTTGGCTTGAAAATCTGCATTATATCACCCCTTTCCAGTAGCCACACTGCCAGCAGGTCTGTGCCCCTAATGCACAGTATAGGCTGCCCTTTACCTAAAGTGAAAGAAATAGAGAAAAAATTATTTTAAAACTTTATCTAGTGAAAAAAACAGTCTGAAATTTAAAATATCTTGAAAAGAAACACGTGGGTGTCTAGAGCAGGGGACAAAATAAGCTTTGTTCCTTTTGTACAGCAAAAAATGTCTAGGATGAGTCTGAAAAGTCCCCAGCTCCACTTGTATCACTTGTACCTAGCTGAGACTTGGTACTTTTGCAAAACAGATGCAGAGGCTGCTTAAACTGAATGCCTGACTTCTACATAGCAAAATCTGAGGAGAGCTTCTTTCTCGACCTGCTGATCCTGTGATCAGTATGAGAGTGATGAGTGGAGCTCGCCAGTGATTCAGAACTCCTTGGCTCAAAGCAGAGTTCTGTGCTCAGGTGAGCACACACAATGGCCCAGCAGGTTTCCAGAGCAGCCCAGAGCTGCCTGGGCAGGAAGGTCCCTGAGCTGCCCATCCTCTTCTGCACCACCATAAGCCAGAGCAGCAGCACAGAAATTCCCATTGAACCCAGGTGATTCCAAGCCTCCTGAAAGTGCTCTTTCCCCCTTTATTTATTTTTCTGGGAAAGATGGAGTGGGGGAGCTGTAAATCCAGTTAAACTGCTACTGAGATGTCATTGCTTACTTTCTAAAGGGCCTTCTCTGTTGCCCATAGCTCATGCCCATGCAAACCCTTGTGAAAGCTGAGTGTGCTGGCTGTACACAGGTTACATTGCTAAGGCTTGTGGCAATTCTAGAAGGTAATTTAATGTTTTGGGTTTTTTTTTTAAGCAGGCTCTTTTTTTTCCTTTTTTTCCTTTTCAGTGGAATGAAGAATTATTCTTGAGGACTATCATGAGCTGGTGAATAGGCACTGGAATAAAGCTCAGGACATCTGAGTTCCATTTCCTGCTTTATTTGCTGCAAGGTTCTCCCCCAAATCATTTCAACTCTCTCTCCTCTTGCTTGTCTAGACAGCAGAGTACTGAAGGCAAGGGCAGCCTCTCCCTCTGGGTGAAATCTGGTCTGACTGAAACCAACAGCCAAAAGCTTGCAGGGTGCAACCCTAGCATCACTGAAGGCAATGCCAAAATTCTGGCCAGCTTCAGTGGGGCCTGAATGTCACCCTAGGTATTTCCACAGTGCCTAAATTAACAGGGCCTTTATCTCAGCTGGGGAGCGAGATGCCCCTGTAATACAAATAATGTTATTTATAAAGTCCCTCTCACGCACACACAGGGCTCTACAGTGTGGGGAACATGACAAAGAACAGAGCTCCTGCCCAGCAAAGCTTCCAGCAGCAAGGCAGGAATGGATAAATTATAGGAGAAAATGACAACGACAGGTACCATCTAGGCAAAAGAAAAGCAGCATGTGGTAATTGTAGCTGGAACGCTTCATGGAGCAGCTGTTTTTCAAGAGCTCTCTGAAGAAGGAAAAACGAGGGCTGGGCAAACCTAGAGAGGCTATTGCAGGCATGTGGGTGGTAAATAAACTGTCTGAGGCTGTAGAGTCAGGTTTAGCTTTGAGTGAAATACTGCAGGAAACTCTTAACCATAAGGATTTCTAATGAAAATCTTGACAGACTTTTAATGATACGACTGCTCCAGGGGCCTGTAATAAAAAGGTGAAGCTTATAACATTTTGGGCTGTCCTGATTGCTCAGTGCTGCCAGCTTTCACCCTGACAGATTGAACTTTAGCAGTTCGATTCCCAGACTGAAGCACTGCCAGGATGATACTGCCTCTGCTCCTCAAACATTTTTTATGTGTTTTTCAAATATCATGCAATAGTCCAGGGCAAATAGCACACACTTTGGTTCACATTTTCTAACACCTCAGACCTCATTGCTGTGAGGAGTGAGAAACCTCTTTGGTGCCAGGCTCAAAACTGTCTCTTCTCTTGCCAGGGGACACTTGAACTGGCTTCAGCTGGACCGCCGGGTGCTGGAACATGACTTCCCCAAAAAGTCAGGACCAGTTGTTTTGTACTTTTGTGTCAGGTAAGTGCCTGGTGGCAAGCCCTTCCCATGGGATACAGCTACAGACAGCCTGTTTCCTGAAGGCCAGGAAG
The DNA here is from genome assembly GCA_013400175.1 of Phainopepla nitens. Classification (NCBI taxonomy): domain Eukaryota; kingdom Metazoa; phylum Chordata; class Aves; order Passeriformes; family Bombycillidae; genus Phainopepla; species Phainopepla nitens. Next base: position 216,052 of record VXBQ01002036.1, read on the forward strand.
TGGGGCTGTCAGCTTCTCAGAAACACCTGTGGGCAAACAAACACTTCCACAGAGATTTCTTTTGAGCTCTTTGGCTTTGCAAACTCTTCTCACTCAAGTGTAAACAAGTAGTAGCCACACCGACACCCATAGCTGTCCACAGGGAAATGTTTGAGAGGGCAAGATCAGATGTTATATTTACACTTCTACTTGTGGGCTTTGAGCTGGAAAGTCCAAGCTGAGTAGGGTGGCAGAACAAAGCCCCTTTCTGCCAGGATAATCCACTTGAGCCAGCAACCTGCAGGGAAAACACTCACTTCCTCACTGGTGAGCCATCAGTTTCCTCTGCATTCTGCCCACAGTGTGCATTCTGTCAGAGACCAAATTAATCTCTGTACAGCTCTGTCATTTTCACCTTCTGAACTCAGTGCTACAGTGAATTACCCACAAATAGCAAATGATGGCATTTTATGGCAGCCAGTTGGTTTCTACATGGCTGGACCAGACTATAAAAGTTTCAATGAAGATTATGGCAGTTTGGGAACTTCAAACTACATCTGGGATTTTTACAAGGAACTGTTAGTGTTTGGAAGCTGCTGGAAGCTGCCAGTGCTGTTATGCACACAGTGCCTTTGCCTCCAAGGGAGATATTTTCTGAGAAGACAAATTTGCTCTTGCAGCTTTGAAATGCCCAGAGAGAGGCTGGGGGCTGGGATGGCATATGTACAAAATTAAGTTGAGGGTTTTGACTTACTTTTAATGGATAGCTCATGTCTAGAACAAGCCAGTGCAGCGTAACTGTGTCTTTTTCTGTTAAGCTTTCCACTCCAGTGTTATATTACATCTGACATCACTCTCTTTCATTCCATAGTACCCACAAAAAATGAAGACCTACTTTTGAGTTTCTTCCCCTGAGTGAAGTTTTTTCTTCTCCACATAGTGATTGTCATTCATTTAACTTCCATTGCAAGGCAGGCTTTTTAGGAGAAGAGACTCTTTGTTCTGTTATGTCCCATATTTAGTGGTGGATACATCTTAGGACTAAGTAAGGCTACAAAAAGTCCTGTGAGTCCAGAATTAGCCTGCTATCTCCCAAGAGAGGAATTTAGTCAACAATTTGGATGCTTCAAACCATAAGGGTAGCTCTAGCGCTGAGCATCTTCAGTGTGTAAGATCCACATCCACCGGTGCTTAGAGCTACACGAAATGCCTGTTAAGAACACGGTGAGTCAGTTACCAGACATCTTATCCGGAGGCCAAATTGAGGAGTATATACTAAGACAGGGATCCCATGGAAAGCAGGGAAAGCCCTGGGTGAGCAAGAGCTAAGTGCTGGGCTTAGGAGTGGAACTGTAAAATGTGTGAAAGCCAGTGCTACTGAGCCACTCTCATATTCATTTCAAAGACCACTCAACAAGCATAAATATTGCCATCTGTATTGTTTTATGAAAGTTGGCAGCAGAGTGGAGACCAGTCATTCTAGCAGGATCCCAGCCAAGAGACATCCTAGGATACAGATCCATATAACAGTTAGTGAATGAGTGACCCCTCCTGTTCTGGAATCGCAGTCCGTAGGGAAAAACAGCATTTGGTGTTTGTGTGTGTGAAAACCAGACTGACTCTGGGCTTATATTCTTACTGATGGCAGTGATGAGTGCATTGTCACACTGAGTTACAATTTGGATTGGACTGGGAGCCAGATGTCTCAAGAGTTAGAAACGAGCATTAACTTACCGTGCCTTTTCTACTGCTTATTTCCCTTGCGGATGTCAGATGCTGGCAGAAGTTGAAAAAGTTTCCCAGCACATCAGGAGTTCCCATGTCCATCCCTAAATCTGACCTGAGCAGAAGGCAATTGAAGACACCGACTCCAGCCAGATGGCTGAAGCTGGAAAGGCCTCACATATCTGTTACCCAGTGGTTACAGTTCTGGCTTGGGAACTAAAGCAAGGAAAGGTTCTAAAGAGACCCACCCATAGACAGGGGTTTATTTTCACAATCTGGGGGTGTGCAGCAGCCTGCAGAGCCATTCATAAACATACCATTAACAGAATGCTCCCTCTCCCCGGCTGCCATCAGGCAGAAAGCAGAGATAATTAGTGCTGTACTATACCTTATCACAAGCATGTTAATTTTTAAGCAACTGTGTGCCTATGACACCTACTGTGTCACAGGTAAAGGCTTGCCTGTGGTTGCAGATACCTTTTTACATTACCTCTCCCAAGCGTTGCAGCTGACAAAGCTTAGGTTGATGCTGAGAGTCCTAAATGGGGAGATACAACTAATACAAGTAACTGAATGTGCCAGATGCTCACAGCAAAGAATTCTGTTTATTGCATTGGGATTCAGTAATTGTGTGGGTTTTTCCCTCTTGTGGAAGTAAATGTACAGTTCAATCACACTACATAACTACTGAAGAGATGAAGCCTCAGGCAAGAAAGTAAAGGGTAGTTTGTGAAGAGGATAAGCTATAGTGAAAACATTTTCACCTTCAATATGACCATCAAATGGTTTTTACCCTCAACATTCCTGCAGCAATGTTGAAGGGCAGCATGCCCACCAAAGATGCCACAGATTTTTAGCCTGCTCTAAAAGCACATTTAAAGGGAAGCCTGCCTTCTTAAGAAAAGCCTTCTTGAAAGAACCGTGCCGAAAATAGGAAGTTTCACAAGCTTTGCAGTGTGAAATTCTCCTTCCTTTTTTTAAATCTCTGCAGCACTGTTGAAGCTTTGTCTTTTGACACACATTTCCTTGGGGTTTGACATTGTTGAACACTGATCTCCAGTGTCTTTCCTCTATTCCGTTATCAAAGACCAAAAATTTCACAGCACTGTGTCAAAAGAGAGGGATTTTAGAAGAATGTTTTTAGCATTGGTTTGTAAGAAATTGCTTCTTCCATTGTACATTTACACAGCTGCTGAAGCCTCTCTGTCTTCAGGTTGTCATCTCACGCTTCAATGAAAGCTTTCCACTGAGAACAACATAGGAATCTGGGAAGCAATCAGAACTGTTGGGGAGCTGTGAACTGCCCCATGGCTATTGTGCAATATTATTTTATAAGACTCTGCTAATATCTGTTTATATAGCTCTAAAGACACACATGAAAGCAAGAGGAAGTGCCACGTGTCTTGCAGGGGAGGAGGGATGTTGGACAACAGAATGGGAGTGATGCTAATTCTCACCTTAGAATTAACTTCCCTGGATGGCTTTTCATAGCCCTGGTTGCTTGGCTGTTGGTGAGACTAAATCCCTGCCTTAGAAGGTTTACCAAGTCAGACCCCACTGAAGTCCAGGAGAAGCAAAGGACAGGGATGAAGAAAGGAGGGATTGCCTGATTAGTTGATTTTACAGAGGTGTTTTGAGGCCATAAGAGAACAGAGAAAATGTATCTCACACCATGAGCTTTGGGGTAAAGTCCAGGAACCTAAGTGCAGTGTGGAGACCTGGGCAAAGCAGGTAAATAGAGATTGCAGGGGTTCAGATACAGGTACCTCCTTTTGACAGGGAAGAAAGAATTTTGCTTGGGCCCATACAGACAGAAAGAAGGTCAAGTTACTCCTTTTGTGTAAAGCTTTGATGTGAGAGAAAATCAGAACACAGACACACTGTTTGTTCATGGAAAGCGAAGTTGGCCAGGCCCTGCAGTGAGTTCTCATCCTTAAACAATGGCCATGTGAGATTAGCAATCCTTAGCAAAGGAACCACCAGCAGGAGTCTGATCTCTTTATCTTCTGTATGTTTGTCATGCTGTTAATTTATATGAACAAGCTTAGCAAATAAAATCCACTCCACTGGTGGATCTTTTCCCAGGAATGAATATATTTGTTCTCAGGGCAATTCCACCAGCTAAACAGTGACAACTCACTGCAGAAGTCGTCACACTAAATCAGAATATGTCTCACATGGAAAGACTTTTCTTTCAGAAAGGCAAGGAACAAAATGTGAAATAAATCCTCAGTACTCAAATACACTGTGGGGCAGAGTTTGTATCTATGGGCTTGCAGTATTCCCACAAAGGAATGCCTGTGTTCAGCAACATCTGGCATGTGTTCATATGTACTGGCTAGGCTGAAGTCAGCATGGGAGCTGCGGGGGCTCAGGACTCTCAATATTGAGGCCAGACATTTTGCCAGGTTACCACAGTTACTACAGGACAAAGTGGCCCTAAATAAGAGACTGGCACTGAAACAGAGTGCAAGGCTCATGGGTGTCCTTCACCCAAAGAAACACAGCTCTGTGTGCACTGGCAGTGGTCCAGGTCTGAGGCAGGTGGGGCAGGTGGGCAGTCTGAGATGAGATTCCCCACACCAGAGCCGAGATCTTTACCTGGCAGACAGCTCTATGTCACAGCTAATTAGTGCAGCTTCCCTATATAACCACTGGAAAGAAACAGGCACATTTCAGGAGCAATTCATCTGACTTATTTCATCTGACTCATCCAAAGATGACTGCTTTGGAATTCAACAAGTTGCAGGCTTAAAAATCCTGTGTCTGTTCTCTGACCTCAGACCTCTGCTCAGATGTAGGCATATTCACCTGATGCACCCCTGTGTCCTATCAAGTAGATAAATTTAAAATTATTATTTCAAGCAGGCTGGCAGCCGGCGTTGAGGAAGCATTTCCTATCCACATGGTTTCTGGCTATCTAAATGGAATTGGACCAGATTTCAGCTGTTAATGAGGCCTGATGCTATTTTAGTCTGTCAGCCCTTCTTTATAGGCATCTTTAAACCTATATTCCATTAGAAAAGGACTAACACTAAGAGTGAAAGAAGCCAGAGGCCATTTGAAAACAGCTGACCTGGGAAGGAAGAGAGGCAGTTGTTCTTCATAGGACTAGCTGGACCTTAGAACTTGTCACTGAAATGCACTTCTGCCTCACTCATGGGCCAGAGACACTTATGGGGTGCAGATTCAGAGCATCCTGCTCCAAATTTCCCCATTGTGGGATCCCAGCACATCATAGCTGTGTATGCCACTCACATCCAGACAGATTTGCTTCTCTCCAAGAAATCAGATTAGGGGTTGTGATGACAGCAGCCTACCTTGGCAGGAAGAGCTGAATAGAACCACACAGAATTAACCTCAGCAATTTATTTCTCTCGCACATAATGGGCTGTGTTTCTCCATCCACAGTTTTCCCCATCAGAGAAGGGTAGTGGGGCTCCAACACGTTGCTCCAGGCAGGGAATAAGGGAATCACCAACTCTTGTCTCTCCTCTCTGAGGAGGGAGAAAGAGCAGACAGCCCTCTTTCTGTCCCATGGTGTGAAACTGGGGTTTACAGGGACTGGCGGAAATGCATGAACAGATTATCAAACACATTAAATTTGCAGCCAGGAGAGAGGAAGAGAAGTGGCAGAATTTGCCCTTACCCAAGCTTCATTACACCTATTACCACTCAGGAGAAGTTGCTGGGGCAAAATTACATAAATACGAATCACTCTTCTGCTCTTCCTTCATCCTGTGCCTTGCAAGGATGCCAGACCTCAGTTTGCCATGGAGCTTGACCATTCCAGGAGAGCTCAGGGAACTGCCCTGAGATGTTTCAGCACCTTGGGGTGCTCCATCCACATTCTCATAGCTAGCTGTCTCTTCCCAGAGCTCCTTGCAGCTGTGCTGTGTCCCTCACTCACTGTTAGTACCAGTACTGAGCCAGAAACTCCCTGAATTTGTGCTACATATAAGGGGAGACAAAGAACCATCTCCTGCTCACATTATAACTCTACATCTCCATGCACTGCTGTGGGATGCTGTAGAAATAATAGCCAAAAGCCAGAATATTGAACCCACATAATCAAGCCAGTTCCACCAAGCTGCTTTCAGGGGCTCCTGTGAGCTGCTGTGTCTATGAAGCCCATGCCATAGCCCAGATCTCTTTGCACAGCATGTGTTTTGCTGGCTGGTGTGCACCAGCTGTGTGTATGCTAAGCAGGAAGATCCCAGAAGCCGGCAGCCCTGCAAACCCCCTCCTCCCAGCCAGCCGCCGTGTATAAATACAGCCACTCAGACCTTGTTTGTGCTGGAAGACAAGGCTCCCTGCAGACAATTTATTGCAGCCTTCCCAGGGTGGCCCCCTGCTCTGTTCACCCGGGGGAAGGTGTAATAAATTGCCTGTGGGGAGGCTGTGCTCCTCAGAGTCTCTTTAGAGATATGAGAAACTTCTGTCCAGTCAGAAGATTTACTTGTGTGAAAAGCGACCTTTGCTTGAGGAAGGCAACTAATGGGGCTCTGCTACTTAGCACACAGCTCTGAGCTAAGCCATCCATTACACACACATCTTAATAGCAGTCTGGCTCTTGAGTCTCATAACATCATTTCTGTTTTCTGCTTAACTAGGAATATATTTGTATAAGTGAGCTGTGTTGAGAGAAGGGGATAAGTTGTTTTTCCTTTCCATTCAGCCACCCGAGGGAGCAGAAAAAGCAACATTCGGAAAATTTGTTGTTTTGAGCCACATTTTGCATGTGTTGATGCTGGCAGCATTGTCTTGTCTAATTTTGGGAAGCATTTAGACTGCATGATAGGTACCATGCAGAAATTATGGATTCTGTCAGTGTAGCATTTGTAGCTAATTTGGATGAAGCTGCAATAGCTGTGTCTATGCCTACACACGGCTTCTCTGACTGGGTCAAAGTCAGGCAGAATTGTTTCTGTTTTCACTGCCATTTGTGTATTCATACCTTACACCAGTGGGTAATGGGCTGTCATCAGTGCAGCGACAGGAAGGTCTGCTATGAGGGGTCCCATCACCGTGGCATTGACCAAGGGCTGAGTCAGTAAACAAATGACCCTCATGCCAGCTTTGACAGACAAATCATACCTTCATGTGCTGCTGACAACACATGAGACAGCTGGAGGGATTTCTATTCCTAAAATGGTCCAAAATCCTCCGATAAAAGATGCCCTTTAGATGTTGAGGGGTGGTGTTATGCAAGAGAGTGCACCCAGTGAGTTACCTCTAATAGCCAAGATGTGACTCTTGGCAATGACCAAAGAGCAGGAAAGGGCTGTGCTCAGGAGATTAAGGGGCAATTCCCCTGGTGACTGAGGGAAAGAGGAGGAAGGCAGTGTGTTGCTGTGATCCAGTCACTGCCCTCACCTCACATTTGGGACAGATAGGCACATCACTCCAAGCCAAGAGGAGCTGCACAAAGGCTTTTGTACAAAAACACATCTTTTTGTACAAACATGCACTTCTCTTGCAAGCCAAGCTAAGCTCCAGGGGGCATTGCAGTTGTGGAATGATTCACAGACTATGTTGAGCTGGATTGCTGCTTTTATAGCTTGGGCAGGCTGGGTTCCCCATGTGGATAGGGGGCAGAAGACTTACTATACTCAGATGAGTGCCTTTGCTTGAAGCTGTAACCAAATATGAGGGAGGAATGTACCTGCACTACCACTTTGATTCCTTCCCTTCTCTATGTTCATACTGGAGCAGTTGGTATTTTGCAAAGACTTCCAGGATATACAGCCTGGAAGAGACAAAGAGAGTTGATGCCTATATATTCCAAAGCAGATTCCTACGTATTTTGTACATGGAGAAGATGAGGCATAGGAATGAGCAAATATCCCCACAGCACATGGTTTTCCAGGGATTCAATGGGCCAACATCTTAGAAACATTGAGAAAAATGGATTGACAGTAGGTAAAGATGCAGACAACTTCATAGTATAGTGCAGCTGGTGAGAAAGAGAGGGGGGACGGGCTCAGGTTAAACAATATCCGCAGCTTTTTATTTTGTTAGCTGCGATTTCCTGTTTCTGGAATGAAATTCACCTCCAGTGTTATAGCTTCCCCAGCAATCAGGTACAAGTTGACCCAGGTCTCTCTTGCTGCCTCCTGTCCCCTGCATACCAATCACAGGTGCTGGATGAGCATGGCACAGGCACAGGAGATAGGACATGGGATCCAAAGCAAAATGAATGCAGAAAGGGAAGTAAATGGAGCTTTTTAGCTGATTTTCATTCCTGACTGATTACTTAACAGGCCAACTATTTAGCATGAGCATTGTCTGTTTTTAAGTGTCAGGACATAAAAGTGTGCACCCGTGACTATTAGCAAACAGGGCTGGAACATAAAAGGAGCTGTGCAGACTGTACTGCTCAGAATACTCATTTAGCATGAGACACTGGACATAATGACATCTGCATTTAAGTCCATTATACCAACACATACGATTTTTCTTTTCCTGGTTAGCAAATGGCCTCATATTTTTCAAATTATCCTCTGAGGTTCTGAATGACGTGGTGAGTGATAATGAGCCAGATGATGGATGAGGCAGAAAAGGAGTGTTCTCCTTTACCCACTCCTTTGTAATGATGAAATAAGGGGTAGTCATTGACAGGGTCACTGAGCTCTGCTGACAGCCCTGTCCTGCATCCCAACCAGATCAGAGTTAGCCAGCTGGGAAAGATGTGAATAGAAGTCTTTTGGATCAGCTAGCTCCCACCAGACTCAAACTTCACAAGAATGAGGATGGTATCACTGCCCCAGGAAAGATAGACACCTGGAGTAGACCAGACATCCATTTGCTGTGGTTGTTTTGAAATGCCACTATGTTGAAGATCACAGTGAAATACTTTTACCATTTGGCAGGTTCTGCTTGGAAGTATACACATGGGCCTTCAAGTGCCATGACAGTCTACCTGCCCAGTCAGCAGCTCGACTGCAAAGAAGCTAGGACCTGCCAGGTGATAGATGGCCAAGTTCAGGCTGACAGGATCCGTCTAGGGCTGAGTGTTAGAGGCAATGCTAAATATTTTGTGTTTGTGTTTCTTTTGGTGTATGGAGATCAGAAGTGCTGCTTATTTTCTCACTGTGCACACAAGCACACCACCAGCTCAGGTGCTTGGCAATCCTGAATTCTTCTATTCCCATTGCAAGGACAGAGCACTAGTGCTCAAACACCTTCCCAACACTGCTGAATTTGCCCATCTGCACACACACACACCTGAGTTGACAGATGAGACCAGCAGCAGCAGTAATGGATTCTCCATCTCCTGACAAACCACTAATCAAACTGCTGAGTCCAGGACCCAGTCAGGCATTTCTCCGAGCCATGATTCAGAGGTGGGTGGGCCTGGGTGTAATGCAAGGGAGAAATTGTGGTAGCACCAGTTTCCTCCTCACCAACAATCAGGAGTTTCCACAAGCACCACTGTGAGTCTGTGTTTGGCTGGTTACGATGGGAATTGCCATTCCTCACAGCATGAGGGGGCTTAAGCTGTCTCAGAAAAAGTTGTCAGTTAACCAATGCTTAATAGAGAGCAATCTGATCAGTACAAGACATGTCCTTGCAGCTAAAAAGCCTTAAACGTTTCAGATGCAGCAGCTTCTGAAGTCTTCCAAGACACCTTCTGCAGTACTCATTATTATTTCCCTGCTGCTGAGAGGGAGCATCCAAGATAGGCACTTTGTGTTCATTATCCAGCATAATATTCACTGGTCTATTTAATTAATGCTTAGAAAATGTACTTGATGAATTACAAGTTACTAGAGGTGGGGAGGGAGGAGGAGTGCAGAAATAGATTAGCATTGGCTGATCTTTTAAATTTTTTCAAAAATTATTCCTTTGGTTTTACACTCACCAAGTCTCATGGGGTGTTCCCCCTTCCTGCAGACAGCTGATTTCTCCCAGGCACAGTTGCTGGTTATCAAGGAACCTCTTGTAGGAGCTGCTGGAGGCAAAACTAATTGCTGAGTGTATTGCAAGAGATGCAGCTAGTGGAGCAGAGGTCTTGGACACATTGCACTGCGTGTTTCCCTGTCCAGCCTATCCATTACATCCCAGACACATCAGCTTCACATCACATGGAGGAATGATTCTCTCTGGGGAGTCCTCAACAGAAATCTGAGAGCTGCCTCTCAAAGCTGATGATCTTGAAACATGCCTTGAAAGGCTCCTAAGTTTAACACGCAAAACAGACAGAGGGGGGCAGAGAAGGGAGGGGTGTTTTCTAAGCCTAGCTCAACAGCCCAAGCAGCTAAATGATTTTCTGGTGGTCACAAAGGAAATCTGTGTCCAAGTTGAGAATTCAATCCAAATTTTTGTTTGCTTGGTTCATTGTCTTAGCAGCTGGATGCTCCTGCCTTCCTCCTCAGTCACTGACATTGGTTATTGTAAAGTGTGGGCTCCTTCATTGTGTTCGTAAAAGATGGAAACAGGAGGAGATGCCCTTTTGTTGTTACTGCACCAACTGTGAATTCAGGGTAATCTACTCCAGTTCAGGTTTTCTGAGCTTGCCACACAGAAAATTCCACAGGAGTTCCCTTTGCAAATCTGTTTTCTTTTAAGTAGTACCAGTTTCCTAGTGCACATGTTCTCCATTTGTCTGGGTGCATGTGTGAGAGCCAGTAGCTCCCAGCTCACTCTACACTCTGGAGATCACTTGGGAATTGGGTTTTCTTTGTGAGGTGAAGTATCATGTGAAGGCTCTGTGCTCCCAGAGACCCAATTTTGTACGCTTAACGATCGATGTCCGTGTGGAAAGCCTTGGGAAAGCTCCCTACAGCCATAAGAAATGCAATATTGCCCTCTAGTGATGATGAGAACCGTCGCTGTTGAGCTGCTGAAATAAAACGCTTTTTGGCTAACCTTCACTGGGATCCAAAATGGAAAAAAAGGTTCTTGTTTTCTTCTGACCTTGGAATAAGAAAACATACCATCATAACTCGGAGAGCACTGGTTAGCAGTGATAAGAAGAGAAGGTCGCTCAAGAACCACAGAATGTGTAAAATTACCATTATTCTCCATAAATTCAGCAGATGGGAAGCCAGCTGCACTCAGAGAGCAGATCTAGTAAGAAGGTTCCTTTTTTAATGCATCCATTTTTACATTTCTAAAGCCAAGTATATTTTTAATTTGAAAAAAAATATATAAAAGAGACCATTTTAAGGCAGGAGGTGAAACAGTGAAAACCAAAACAATAAGAAAAAGTTTAACCTTTGTGCTTCATCATCACTACAATCAAGTGTTTTTTGGTGTTTTGGTGAGTTTAGTTGGTTGTTAGTATTTTCTTGGGGTTTATTTTATTTTATTTAGGTTTTATTTTTATTTCTCTTCTGAAAGAGGAGAAGGAAAGGTAATGCAGAGAGGAGCCCTTCAGCAGATGAACAAAATGTTTCTCTCATTCTAATAAGCAAGGAGTTGCTTCTGCCTGCCAGGAAACAAAGTGTTTTGATGACCCTTCAGAAGATGTTTAGGAGCGCTACAAAGCTTTGACCTTTGCCCCTAAGAAGGTTACATTTAAGGTCCTGGATTCTGCAAATGTGAACTATTCTGCGTATGAACAATGCCTTCAAGGCTTGTGTGAAGCCTCAGGAGTGTCCCCAGGTCTGTCTGCTCCAGACAGCAGGGTCAGGGAGTGGAGTTTCTCTGTAACTGGACCCTGCATGTCAACCCAGATTTCTAAGGAATTTGGGTTTTTAAAAGTCCCTGGTGCCGACACCATTTCCCTGGCACCTTCCCTATTCTAATTGCCTCTGACAAGGCACGATAGCACTGGAATTTATGTAAGGAACATTGCTGTCACTGCACTGCAACTTGAAGATCACTACCAAACAGCATCAGGAGACAGATCTATTTTTTTTTCCTTACCTAAAACACTCAGTAAATGCAAAATTCACCTTAACATTCACTGAACATATCCAGGCTTTCTCTGTTACTAGAGGAACACACAACATACCTCTATGGAATGATCAGCCACTAACACTGGCAATATCCAGAGCATTTTTTCCTAAAAAAATGATCTCAAGGCAGAATTAAGGGCAGGAGTCGATTCTCACAAAGCTCTCGCTTCATTGCCAAAGCGTAAGACCTTCAGACCAGGCAGGACATGGAGCACTGAATAAATTCATACATATCATGGGTTTTCAACATAATTGCAAATATTTGGGCCAATCAGCCAGTGCAAACGAGTGAGGTTTTTTAACACTGAAGGTTTGAGCTTTCTCCTGAGTTCGGAGAAGTCACTTCAGCTCAAAAAATTTAGATTATGATCATTTCCTATCATGCCTAACATTGTTATTCATGGTACTGGTAAACTGTGCAAGGTTAGTAACTATTGTCTTACTGTGAAACCATAGATATAGTATGTAAAGAACCCTTTACAAAATGTGCTTTATGCAGAGCTGAAGGGGACATGGAAGGAACCCAGAAGTGCATTTCTGCAGATGAATATTTCACAAGATGCAGGTTAACAGCATAGAATTGTTGTGATAGGTAAAGGAGTGATGATGAAATGCTGCTGATGAAAATATGAGGGCAAATAAAGGTGAAGCTTACAAGAAAACAGCATAAATGTTTATTTTAAGGCTAAAAACAAAACAAAGTATTATTTAGCACCTAAATCATCCACTTGATGATACAGTTCCCTTGGTATGGCTGGGGTGGTGGTGACTGATCATATCCTGGAGTGTGCACAAGCCTCCTTCACCACCTCAGTCTGCTATAAGGGAAGAAAATTCATTTTTAGTGCATTCATCATGACTCCAGTGACCAAAGTTTTCATTTAATAAGTGCATTTCTGTATATTGCCCTAGTTCCCTAGTGTCTTACCCCTCTTGCTTTCCCTTTCAGGTTCTACATTGAAAGCATCTCCTATCTGAAGGACAATGCCACCATAGAGCTGTTTTTCTTGAATGCCAAGTCCTGCATCTACAAGGTGAGGACTTGGGGAGCTCTGAGTGGCACCGGGGTGGGCTGGGACACCTGGACCTGCATTCTCGGGCTCAAAATTTAAGCTGGTCACACCTGGACTTCCCGATACAACCTTCTCCTCCTCCTCCTCCTCGCACATTCCCTCATTCCTCTGTCTCCAGCTGCCACCGCACTTGGCATCAGCTTTCCTCTCAGAGACTGGTTCTGGGGTAAAACAGCCCTGGAAGTAACTCTTGTGGCTGGCAGAAAGGAATCTGCACTGCTAAAATTATAAACTGGCTTGTATTTAGAAGGAAATATCTGGGTTTGTGTTAAAAACGCGCTGTGGGCCGAGTGGCTGTCTTGAGGGTTTCCGGCCCGCAGAGGGCGGCAGTGGGGCGCGGGCGCCATCTTCGGGGCCGGGGCAGCGGTGTGCGTGAGGGGGTGAGCGGGAGAGGAGATGGAATGGCCTCAGTTGGAAGGGAACCGCAAGGATCGTCGAGTCCAGCTCTTGGCTCTGCACACATAAACCCCAAGAATCCCACCATGTTCCTGAGAGTGTTGTCCAAACGCATCTTGAGCTCTGTCAGGCTCAGTGCTGTGACCACTTTCCTGAGGAGCCTGTTCCGGTGCCCAGCCACCCTCTGGGTGGAGAAGCTTTTCCTGGTATCCAGCCATGTCTCAGTTTCATGTCATTCCCTCGGCATTTGCTCTTCACCAGATAAGAGTTGAGTGCCTGCCCCTCCATGTCCCCTCATGAGGATGTTGCAGATCACCATGAGGTCTTCCCTTAGCCTCTTCTCCAGGCTGAACAAGCCAAGTGACCTCAGATTTGTGAGACAGGAGGAATTTGAGGGTTTATGTGTGAGTGGGGTGAAGGTGTCTGTGGATGTGCACCGAAGATCACCCTGTAGAGGAACAAGCCATGCACTGAGAAATGGTTTTGTATGAGTAATTGCCCTCCCTGGTACAGTCCCGAAAGACCAGGCTCCTGTCCCTGGCACTGCAGCTCAGAGCAGCCCCTTGCAAGGTACTCTCTGTACCAGAGATAATGGCACCTTGGCACATGCTCAGCTTGGAGGGGTGCCCACAGCAGAGCCATGAAGCTGATCCCTCTCGTGCCGCAAGCCAGCTGTACGCGGCAAGGTCCGGAAAATCAACCAGCCCCAGACCACACTGGAGTGGAGATTGGCAGTGTGCAGACTCAGCCAGGTGGGCTGGATGTCTGGGACTGGGAGAGGTTTGTCAGCAGCTGGGATTCCCTGGGAGGATCCCTCCTACCTCCCTCCGTGCTGGCAGAGGCCATTCCTGTGACTCACCTCCATCTGCCAGAAAGGAAGTGGTAGGAAAAGTCAGATGTAGTCAGGGAGAGATTGTTCCACCATCCCACAACCCTCAGCATGTTTGTGACCTGCTAAGCCAAGTAGATTTCACCAAATCTGGAGCCTCACTTGACATTTATATGTCCTAAAGTGCAGGGACTAACTTTGTATTTTCTAAAATGCAGGGCAGAAGCCAGAAAATTCCTTTTTTCAATGCCCAGGAACTAGGCAGGGCTGCTGAGCTGAGCTGTGCAGTGCTTTGCTCTCTGGCAAGTCTGCAATTAGATGTGCTTAGTCAGCCCTCTCCAGCAACAAGCTCAGTTAGCATCACGTTTTGGTTCCTGGGGAAAGTTCCTTTTTGAAGTGCTGCCAGGAAAAGCTTACACTGTTATTCTTTTTTTGGAGAAAGCTTAAGAAGAAGAAGAGAGGAACAAAATAAAAAAAACAAAGTGCCTACAGCTCTAGGTTGGTCTATTTTAGTCTGACCTCTTCTGAAACCATTACTTTGCACATTCGAGCGGAGTGTCTCTATCCAAAAATAGCTATGCTGAAGTCCTAGTCTTCCATGCAGATCCTTCCCCAGTTGACTTCCAGCCACAGCAAACCATGCTGTGCTATGAAAAAAGGTTCTGAATTTGATAGCTGGGTGCAAAGCATCTGCTAAGACTCAGGGCAAGCACCCCAGCCTGGCGGATTCTTCATAACGTAGTGTTGTGGGGAATTTGGTGTCTAAGCACAGCCAGTGCCTGTCATTCCTTCTAGCTAGCACATGATGTCGCATGCTGCCAAACCATGAGAGCTTCCTTGATACACCAAAAAGTTTCCTTGTGGGACTTCTCACGGATACCTCCAGCCCTGGCTCCCCTGCAGCCAAGAAAGACCAATGTCTATGAAATAAGCGTAGTTCCTCACACTGTGCTAGCACCTCAGACCTTCCCCCGTTGATTTTCCAGATACACATCCTCAAACATCCCCTTGCTCAGGGTGGGAAAAAATAAAACTGAGGCCTACTTTGGGGCTGCTGGTCCCTGGGTTGCCAGCTGGCCCAGTGTTGGGTGCTGTGCTCCTCTGGCTGTGCCCGCTGCCCCCACTCACCAACCCTGTTGAGTAGTGAGACATTTGTGAACCCACACACCCAAACCCTTGCACAGGACCAGCAAGCCACTTTTGCCCAGAAAGGCGAAGCCACATTTGTACTACCAAAGCAGACAGGGCTTGGCATCAGGCAGTGTCCCTTGATCAGACAGGCTGTTTAATTACTCATTCTGGCGTGGGTTTTGGCCTGTGCCAGCTAGCTCTGCCCCAGGCGTTGCTTCGGCACTGCTCAAGGATGCGCACCTGTTCCAAACAGGCAACACAGAGGTGGAAACCCCATCTGGGACTGGGGGAGAGAGGGTGAGTGTTTGGTCATGAGCTGTACTGCACCCCATGTACCCCTGGGGCCAGAGAATGGGCTCTGCCCCGCTTCACCTGCCAGTACAGACTTGCCATAGCCTCGACACTGGTTGCACGGGCTGCTTTGTCCGTGCCATGCCTGATGCTTCAGACAGGAGGAAGACCAGGTGCTCTGGTTCTACTCCGCATTGCCCCTTGCTGTGGGATGTGCCTGACAGCCCCAGCCCGGCCCTGCCTGCAGCTGAATCAACCTCTTGCACCAGCCGCTTCCCTTGGCACAGGATCATCACTGGTGCAGGTGCCTGCGTGACTCAGGCGGTTCAGCTGAGAGGGAAAGGCGTGTTTGTCACCCGTAGCAGAGCTGCTCTTCACTCCCCAAGGAGTTGTTATGAAAGAGGTGAACTTATTTTAAAAAGCTGGCACTGGTGAAAGCCAAGGACACCTGGATCTTATCCTGTGTTTTGTTCCCTTTGTTTTTGATTTTGCCAGAGACAAGCCAATGCAGCAATTGTGGCTTGTAAATGAGGTGTGGCTATGACTTGGCTGGAGCATGGATCACAGCAGTGAGATATATTTAGATCACTCTTTTCTCGCCAGATGAAGTGAAATATTAAAAACAGCAGCTTAAATAAATACAACAGAAAAATCACTACAGGAATGAGCTGAACAGTGACCCAGTTTACTGGGCCATGTCCATAGGATACAATGTAGGAGTTCTAGTTGCAGAATAGGGACTTAAACATTATCTCAGTAAAAGCTCACTAGCTTCCCAAAGGCAGGGACCAGAGAGTCATGCTTGGCATTTAGAGTAATGCTTGTGCCTCCCATCTCAAGCATCTTTGATGCTTGGACTGCATCCTGCACATTCAGCCAGAGCAGTGCCTGGACTCCTTGGTTCTGTTGGTTCTGCCTCACCTCACATGCAGTGGTTGAAGCTCAAAAATTGTTATGGGAATAAAGCAAAGCAGATGCCATTTTAAAATTAACTTTCTTTTTAAATATGTCACACTTGGGTATATTTGCACCCAAGAGGTCATCACAAAGGTGCAAGGAAGAGAGATGAGAGAGTGTGACAAATAAGCTTAAAATTATTCCTTATAAAGACAGCAATCATTACGAAAACTGTCACTTCCCAACAGACTGCAAAAATGCCACTTCATAATCTGGCACATAGCTTCACAGGTCTGTACCTGTGACTAGGAAATGCAGATGAACAATATGATGTTAAGCATATGATACAGAGGCATGTGCAGAAAAAGAGCAGCCTAGGAGCCTTGAATAGTTTGTTAATCCAAAAGGAAAAGAAAGAAAAAAAAAAAACAGGAAAAAAATTTAAAAAGAGTTATTCACATACTAGAAGGAATATCACTGGAAAATACAACTCATTAAGCACACACCTAGAACTGGTTTTAGGCACAATCCAAACAAGGAGTTATCTAAAGTAACAGATTTCAGAAGGCTGAGCAAGCCTCTGGCTATCAGCATCTACATCCACCATTCTACTCTGGCAACACAAGCTGTAGGTGAGGCTGAGGTTCTCTTGGTTCTGCTGTCTCAGGCACTGACAGGAATCCTGAGAGGATCTCTTGGGACCATCAGTGTTCTTCATGTGACCATGGTGTCCAAGTAAAACCCTCCAAGATTGCGTTCATCATTGGCAGGTTCCTATAAAACCTGGAGCAAGGAAGATCTACCAAAAGACTTGCTGTCACAGCTCATTCTCAAATCACCCCCAGCCTCAGGGCTCCTGGGAGTGAAAAGGCCAAAACCAGGGCTCAAATCCTGCAAGAGCAAATATGGTTCATTTTCCTGTGAGTTTACCTTTTACAAGGGCCAGAGAAGTCCAGTAGGGGCTTTGATACACCTCAGTGTGTATGAGAATAAATTCTCATTGCTTGCTTCTGTGAGACAAGGACAAAGCTGTGTTCTCTTAAGCGTGGTCATATCTGGGGGCAAAAAAATCTAGGCTGCTTTTCACTAAATCACACAAGAAAATAAAGTGTACCCTGATCCTACCCCTTCCACCTGCCTTCTCCTCACTCCTCCCCCAGGAATCCCTTCATGTCACATCCAGTTATGCTTCATTAACCAACACATTATCCTGAATATTTGGCTTTTTCCATATCTGAGTGGGCAGGTTCTCCCTCCCTTTTGTCTCCAGGAGCACAGGGAATACTTTGAAGCCTAGCCAAGGGAGAAAACTGGCACTGCATGCTTCACCATGCAGTAGTCAGGAGGAGATGTTATGTCCTTCTTACAGCAGCTCAACTCTCTTTTTCTTTCTTGTTTTCCCTCACCTTTCAAGGAACTCATTGAGGTTGACAGTGAAGTGGTGTTTGAACTGGCTGCATACATCTTGCAGGTAAGCACCCACCTTCTCTCACTTGGTGCTTCCTCATGCTGCATTAAATCTTTTGATTTACCAAATCCACAATGGCTGTGTGGAAGTGTAGGGGTTCCCTCCAGTTGCAGAAAAAGATGTCTTTGCACAGTTTTCATCGTTTCTGCCAAAATGGGTACAGAAGGCTCTCAAACTAGGCCTCTCCACTCAGGGAGCAGCTACTACTGCTCAACATTTTCCTTACAGAAATGTGTTATGCTTGCACCAGCACACATATCCAAGGCTCTGGGGCATGATGTACAGCCAGAGAAAATCTAAGTGATGAATACAAATTCCTAGGTGAAATCCATATGCAATGGGATTTTTCTCCACTGACTTTACTTGCATTTGTTTTCCCAATGGTCCTCTCTTGAGCTACATAAGCTTCTACATATGCAGCTGTCTGTATTCTCCAACGTGGGCAGAATGGCTTAAAAACGTTTCAAAATATTGTCTTTCAAAGTTCCTCTCTTCAAGAAGAGGGAAAAGGGTCAGAGAGCAAATGACCAAGCAGCGTTTGGTAAATGTCTGGTTCCCAGAAGGGAACATTTTCTGGATAGTGGAGGTGGGTTTTGTGAAAGTTCTCTTTTTAGAAGCATGACTGTGGGAGCCGATCAGACATAATTGTCAGATGATCCTTGTTTCTCCTCTCTTAGTCTGTAGTTTTAATTTTTTTCCATTAGCCAGGAAGCCATGAGGAGCCTGTGAGCAGACAAACCAGCTCATCAGACTGCACTAATAAATAACAATGCACTGCACTTCTAGAGCACTTGCCATGTTAAAGAAGCAATTAATGTGTAGGGATTTGAACCTTCATTAAAATCATTTTATGTAACAAGAATGGAGCGAGAGAGTCAGGATGGAGGACTCAATTAGCAGCACATTATAGAAATCACATATTGGCTTTTGGGGGAATACACATCAAACAACGGGCTCATTGTGAGGAGCAGCAGTGGGGTTATGAATCTATTGTCTGCCCATCTGAGTGAATAACTCAGTGCTTAGTAATTGTACAGCCAGACCCAGAGCTGCCACTATAACTAACCCTTGTTGCTGTGATTGTTTCTTGCCACAAACACAGGATGTTACGCTTATTCCTGTAGTAGTTTGATGTGTAACTTAATGAAAACAGTCAAAACAAGCCACACCTTTGCTGCCTGTAACCAGAAACTACTACAGCCCGTGTTTGTGACAGGATCCAAGCAAAACAAAAGGAATCATACTGCATTTTGCTCTACTTCTTGCTGCAGCATTTAGGTCATAGCACTGAATTATGAAGAATATACCCTACAAAATTGTTTTTTAAATTCTGTATGCTCACACCTATGCAGGCCAGAGCATATCCTTTGGGCTTTGTTCTGTGTTGAACTGTAATCATGACATGCTCAAAGACTCATTCCTCTAAACCAGAGAAGCACTTGTCTACCCTTCAGTTCACTCAGAGGGAAATAGAAAGATAGTAAAGGTCTGTCAGAACTCAAGTGATTTAGTCTGCAGCCCTATTTCAAATTGGTTTATTACCAGAACAAATTAAAGTATCACCAGAACTCTGAACTTTACCCCAGCCTCAGGACTGAAACACCACTGGACTTGGGCTGGCAGGTTTTGCAGGTAGATGAATGGATGTAAAGACAAAAGACCTGAATACAAAGCCCAGTCCTTTTGGCAGTGGAAACTTCCTCACTGCACAAATTACATTCTTGCATTGTGCTTTCCGTGTAGCTGGTGGCAAATGAGGTGCTTTAGCATGAATCATGTGAAAGGCATATTGTCTGTGGTAAATGGAAAATGCAAAATGTGTGCTAAATCTATTGCAGAGGGCACTCACCAGATTTGGAGGATTCTCCAGGTGTGCAGTAAGACTAATCTAACTACTGTAGTGGAACATTACCCAACCCTTTAAGATCAGGCTGTGATGGTAAGAAACAGAAGTATCTAGATGTACAAGTAAGGGAGCTAAATAGTCCCCCAAACACCTAGCAAGGAGTTAGAGATACCTGTGTCTTGCATCCCCTTAAAAGCTGACAGTAAGCAGGCTTTTCGAAAATTTAGATACTAGAAAATGGCCAGAATACTTGTAAAAAAGTCAGGGGAGTTGCAGTCTCAGAGGCTGCAAAGCCATTGAGACTTCAGAGATTTTCTGATAATATAGCATCCAAAATTTATTATTTACTGGCATTATTTCCTGTAGCATTTTAGGTATCTACAGCAGAATGAGGAATCATCTGACCCTGTATTAGATCTTTTGTTTGTTAATCTGCCCAACTCACTGTATCATGGCACTTGACATTAGATACCAGTTCCAAAAAATGCATGAGGAATCAATTACAACAGGAAATTGCTGCTAAATTAATTTTGCAAATGGAAAATCTTGAACAGCCTTTTCTTCTCTTTTTTTTTCTCCTGTTTTTAATTATATATTTTTAATTTCTCTTCCTTGTTTTACAGGAGGCAAAGGGAGATTTTTCAAGGTAGGTGAACTTAAAAGGTTTTTGCCATCGTGTGATGTGAAAATAAACCTGGTAAAATTCCTGAGTGAGACATGCAACTCAGTTGTAGCTGTGTAGCAACAGGATTGCCTCCGTTAGCAATGCAGCTATGTGTGCATGGCTAACATAGACATCATGTTTCCTGATGTAATTTCTTCACCAAACACAACCTTTGACCAGAGCATGCCTTGCAAACAGCATTGTTTGTGATTTTGTTGTTGACAAATCTCATTATGTGGTCACGAAGTTCAGGAAATAGACTAGTCTCGGAAGGAAATTGCTAAGGAAATGACTCTAAAATCACTGTTATATCCCAGATCCTGCCAGAGGCAACATTAAAATTCCATCACTAATTGATATTTCAGTTGGAATTTGGACAGTTCTCAAAATCACAGATTCGATAATTGGTTTTGTTGAACTTCCACTATCCCTTGAGCCAAATCTCCAGACTTACTGTAAGAAATTCAATGAGGTGACTGTACTTGGTGTTCAGAAGACTCTTAATGAAATGCTCAAGAATTTTCCAGTAAGTCGACCGTGTCTGTGATTTATGCGTTAGTAGCAGCCGAAGGTCAGATGATTGGTTGGTGTCTCGTGAGAAATGTGAAAGTTCTTAGTGTGAAGCTCAGGAGAACTGACAATGCTAAAAATTTCACATAGTCCATATTTTACTTTGCTGACCTGAATGTGAGTTCATCTAGAGGACCACAATATCCATTAAAGTTAGTTTCAGAGAAGAAAAGAAATGGACAGTGGGGTTGAATTGTCAGGTGAGCCTAAAGAGCTGTCTTAATTTTGTCAGCATTGTGATAACACTGAAACATGACTGTAATGCCTTAAGTGATGCCTTAAGTTTTAACTTTCATATTACTCAGATTCTGTACTGCATTAGTATATAACTCTGAACTTCATGTTGAGTGTCAGCAAGTTCTCCTCACAGTTTAGTTAGACAAAACAATCCTTTTCCAGCCTGAGAAGAACCAAGGACACCTTTGCAGCTTCAGGCCCAAAAAGTGTAAACAAAAGTGAATTGGGAAGAGCAATCTGGGAGGAGGAGACTTCATTACCTGAAGCTGTAATTGGACAATTAACCCCAATATGCAAATGAACCAAACTTATGAAAATGTGAAAACATGTGATCCGTTGTCCATCTTGGGTGTAGCTTCAGCCAGGCTCTTGTACTGCCCAAGGTGTATCCTTTGAAGGCCTTTTTAATAAAGGCCTACTTCAATGAATACCTACTTTATTCCTTTAACACTTTCTAGCCTCTGTTCTAGGTAGCCCCTCAAGGCATCAATAGGAGGCCGTGAAGAACAGGCAGGTTCCACTTTCTGGTGGATTGCAACTTCTAGCCAGCTAAAATTGTGACAAATCAGTGAAATGGAACTGCATTGTAGATATCTCCTGCCCATCATGGAATCTGAGATGACATAAGGCAGCCCTTGCTAAAAGGAAGTTTAAGCTCTGTCTTATCATTTCTCAAAACCTTAATGAACTTGCAAAATTGTGACATGCATCTGACCACAGAAACACAAACCCAGTCTTGCTTCATTTTTCAGTTCTGCCCGATTTGGAATAATTTGGCTATCAGCACTTTTTATTTCGGGGGTACTGGAGCGCACGTGGCTCTGACTTCTCAGTCTGGTTTTCAGTGCACTGCCAAGTACTCAGTCCAGAAGAGTTGTGCCAGGCAAAGTTTTGCCATTTCAACCTGTGATTTCATCCTTTGCTAAGAAGAGCAGTATTTGTTTCCCAGAATGTCTTGGTTATGGTGAAAACCCACTCAGAAAGTGTACGTTCAGACTATGAAACACAGAACAGAAAGGAATCAGATAATTCAGAGTAATAGGCCTGAAAGCATTTTATCTTTCAAGTAGCCATTTCCAGACCCGAAATGGAAACAGTTGGTGGAAAGTCCATCTGCTAAAATCCACCTGCTAAAAGTTGTGTGATGTCACTTGTACAAGGAGTGGTTGAGTTTATCACAGTGTGTTTCTCTAGGCTACAGAGAAACGAGGAATCTTCTCTGAGGGCACAGAAGATACCTCAAGCCACGGTGTTAACTGCTCCCACCACATTAGTGTGGCTGTCATCACCAGACCCATTAAAACAGCTCTGAGTTTTTTCACCTGAGGATCACAGTGGTTTGAAGTGGAAGGAGGATTCCTTACATCCAAGTCAGGCATAGAAGGGGTATCTTAATAACAATTTGAGGGCACTGCCAGGGATCTTTACTTAAAAATGCACTTTGGGGAACAAGCAATCTGCCAGTTCTCGGAGGAAGGTAGAAGAATGCTATCCTGATCCTCTGTGGTCTAGAATTGGCATCTCCCAGGGATGTCTGTCCAGCAGCTGCCATCTAATGTGCACTGACACAGGTTTATGTGCTGGGTGAGACCCAGGTGCTACTGAAGTCAGCATGAGGTTTTTGTGGTCGAGATTTTTTTGCCTGCTGAGATTTGTGGTTATCGTATCAGCAGTGTAAAATCTGGCAGGCACATCAAGCCTCAGGCCAGCCAGAGGAATTGCAGATAAAGGCAAATGTGCCTTTTCTCTTAGGGATCAAGTTAGATTCAGTGTCTGAAATTAGTTGATGTTGAAATACTGTTTAAAGTAGAAGAGGCTACTCTTTGAAACAGAGAAGCTTTGCAGTTGTGATTGACTTGCTGCTGAGATTTAAAGATTATATGTTGTGCATGGCAGCATATGTTGTGTGAAGGCTGAACTCTTGAACTCTTTTGTTTTTGAAGAAATAATTTAATTCTAAAGGGTTACATGCTTGGAACACAGACTGCAGCTTTCCCACACCTGTCCTGTCTACTGCCACCATCAGATTTATAGCCAGTGAGAGTACAAGTTTCTCTCTGGCCCTGATCCAGAAAAGCACATAAGCACCGGCTCATTTATAGTGATGGGAGAATTGCTGTTCCCCATGGGAGCCTTCCTGTGAGTCACTGCCCCTCACCTCAGGTGCTGGGATGGGCAGAGCCAGACTGTCACAGCTCCAGCTGCGCCTTGGCACCTGCCCCTGGTGGCCGGACTGGGATCACCTCCAAACCCCACTGCAGCCAGGTGGAGGATCTGCAGCTGCTTCAGGACTCCTGAATGCAGTTGCAAGTCTGCTCTTTGGGCCTCGTGCGAGCTCAAAAAACAGAATCAATCTTACAAACTCTAACAGTCAGCTTTCTGTCTCTGTGAACTGATACATCCTCAGTGACAGCAGCTCCCACTGCTGCTTTTGAGGAAATCATCCCATACCTCAGAATAATCACTGTGCTCAGAGTACTCCTTTTTCCTTTTCCAAAAGGCAGCTCGTGTCATTTCAAACATGATCCTTTGGTAGGGCATTTTCATTCATGAGTCTGTTATCACTGCTTCTTGTCACCTTGGGCATCACACTGATTCCCAGGTTTTGCTAAGCCTGGGAAACACAGTCCAAGTCATCCTCACCAGCCTTGAAGTAAAATGCCACAACAGCCCTGACAGATGAGTTTAACAGCTATAGTGAGCAATTCTTTCAAGTCCTTTTCCATTTCTAATGTGTGTTTCACTTCAAAAACAAGCTCATCAGAAACCCTGAGTTCCTGAATCTCTTTAGATCAACTAAGTACTTCTTAATGTTTGATGTGAGTGGCCTCATCCATCTCGTAGTTTATAAAGATTCAGGCAGAATGAAGTTTATAATAAAAGCTTTTCATCTTAAGAAGTTCCTAGTCCTCTGCACTAAACAGCATTTTCACATTATTGAAAGAGAATGCCCAAATGCTTCAGCTGACAAGACTTAAATATGTTTACCTTTAGTCTGGAACATACCATGGAATTTAGGACAATCAGGTATCCCTGTTCAGCTGATTTTCAGGTGGAACCAGACACTTAAGATTGCGTCTGGGCTTTTCAATATTAGCTGCAAACATTTTGACTTAAAAGGCACAGAATTGCTTGTATAAAGCTCCTAAACTAGTACCCTGCAGACTGATCTAAAGGTTATTAGCTCAAACTAATCTTGTTTCTAGTTGGGAGCTGAGTCACACTTGGTTGGCAGAGCATGGGCAAGATAAATTTCAGTTTCTTGGATGGACACAAATCCTACAAGTGTGAATCTCTTTAGATCTACATAAAGGAATTACCAAGGCTGCCCTAGCTAATTTGTGGGGGGAATCCAGCATATTGTTAAAATAATTGAGATTTCCCCCCCCCCCAATTTATTCCTGCCAGATTGAGAGTCCAGTCTCAAAATCTCTGGGAAACACACACCAAAACCAGCTTTGTTTTCAAATGTTCATATTCCAGTTCATCAGCCTAAAACAGCTTGTATATCAAAGCAGCAAGAAATGACATATACTGATCATTTGTCCCTCAGTTTGGGTACAGGAAAGAAAAACCTCTGAGTAAAACAAAATCCTGAACCTTTGCAGCTAGTTCCTCATTGCTAGAGTTCTTCCAACAATATGAGACATTTTCAAGTGAACTCCAAGTATCTCCCAGCAATATATGAAAGAATAACAAGGGAGAAAAGTTAACAACCAGTTTCCTGCTAGGCAGAATTTCACAATAATTTCAACATTTGGACAGATGGTAATCTAGCATAGTTTCAGGCTTACTTTTCTTTCTGCATAACCAAGTGACATTTAACCAATCAGAATGTATTAAAGGGTTGGAAAACCTGGGCTGCATTCTTGCAGCCTAATGGTAAAGATCCTAAACACTGTATTTTGAAAAGTACTAGCTAATCTGAGAATCTCAGACTCTGCATTTCCTCTTGCATTCTAGAGAATGAATTATCATGCTGAGAAGAGTTGGTAACTTTAACCTGCAGTTTTGTTCTGTTACTGATCATTGTTATTACACATGCTGGAAAATGTATGGATTTCCTGAGACAACTACATATGTAATCTTGTTCAAAATTATTGCAGACTATATGCAAAAACTTATTTTTCACAAAATATTTGTTAAATTCTAGGGGGGCCTTCTGCCCCCGTGTGTAAATAAAGATACTGAGAGGTGGTGACTGATTTATTTGGACAAGACTTGTTGAGCAGGCAGTACCAGAACAAACCCAAGAAAAAGGAGTTCTGTTTTCTAGGTCCATTCTTAGTCAACCTTACTTCTGTTTTCCTAACCAGCTTTCAGGAACCCATACAGATGGCTTTTCCAGTTCAGTTTTCATTTTGTTATTCAGTCCTTTAAATATTACCTTTTGCATCATAGGAAAAAAAGGAATAAAGTGTTCTAGGGGACACAGAGAAAGTGTGTTTGGAGCTTTTCTCCTGTATATTAAGAAATCTGTATCCTAAACACCCTTCTGTATATATCATCTCTGGAGGATGGACACTTCGTAATATAAAATAAGTGCAGCACTAGTGACAGGATTAAACAAACACTTTCCAAATACAGTAATAAAATAAACACACTGAGATATTTCACCAGAAAGAGTATGAAAGGCAGTAAGTACAAAACCATTTGTGATTCTGCTGGAAACATTTTAAAAATTGAGGGGTTCAGTGTTTTAAAAGGAGCCAAGAGGAAAGTGACCTCATGACCACTAGTTCAAATGCAACCTGAGTCATTATTTTTTGTTCTCTTTTTGATTTGACATCTTTTTGGGAGTCTAAATTAATTTATCTTGAGATGAGTCTTGCCAGAAGGCTTAGTGAATGCACGGACCACAGAAAGAAATACCTTTTTATTCCTGGAAGTGATTACCTGACATACATTTGGTGCTTTGAGGCTGTGAGGCACTATCCTTATCATATTTTCTAGGTGCTGAGCAGAAATGTTAATCCCACCCAACATCACTAAGAATGTCTTTTTCTCTGATTCTTAAAAGACCTTATCACAGCAAAAGCAAGCTTTGTGCCTCACCAACAGAAAAAAGCAGACTGATGTTAGCCCTTTCTTTTATAGGAGCCATTACTGACTCAGAGTTTTTCCCAGACTCCCAGGGATCATTAGTCACCACTAATCTTGCCCTATTTGTTAGATTTCTGGGCTCAGAAAGTCCCTGTTTGGAACTCACTCTGTGCTTTCCCAGAAGAGTTTTGGAAATCTCTCAACTTCCTTCTCTGAGCAGCCAGCCTCAAAAAAAAAATCTTCATTTGAGGGCAGTTACCACTGCTTGTGCTCTGATTGTCCCAAGTTCTATTCTTTTTTCCCAGTTTCCCATTTCAAAGTGTCAAAAACCTCAGTAAGAGCTGAGTATGCACATGCTGTGGAGGAGACAGCTCTGGGCAGTAAACTCTAAAAGGCAGCAACTTGTTTTCTGGCTGTCAGTCACAGATCAGAGTGCCCAGATCAGCAGATAACATGGAGCAGAGCAGCTTCATGTTCAGACTTGTGCAGATATTTACCTGCCATGGAAGAATAAATCTGAATAGTTGTTGAGCATTTGCACTTAGAAAAGAAGCACCCTCTGATG
Organism: Phainopepla nitens; assembly: GCA_013400175.1. Taxonomy (NCBI): domain Eukaryota; kingdom Metazoa; phylum Chordata; class Aves; order Passeriformes; family Bombycillidae; genus Phainopepla; species Phainopepla nitens. Next base: position 242,671 of record VXBQ01002036.1, read on the forward strand.
GTCAAATGACCACGGGACTCGGGCAGGAGTGGGTGTTCAAACACTGTTTGTCAAGAGCCTTTTGGCTTGGCAGAGGAGCATGGGAGGTGTTACAGAGTTACAGAGTGGTTTTCCATGTGCTTGGCATGGCAGTGGTTGCCTCAGTTCTTGTGTGCTATTCAGCACATCTTCACTCTGCAAAATTTGAGGCTAACTGGGGCTTGGGCATCTCTCACAGATTTGTCCTGACTAGAAGTTTGGTCCTGTTTTAAAACTATTTAATTGATTGACGAGGAACTACCATAATAATAAAAAATAAATGTCTGTAGACATGCCCAAAGTGCCTGCTCCAGGATTTATGTCGGTGGTTTACCCTATGGCCCAACCTAGCAATTAACCTGCAGACTCCAATTAAGACAAACTCACCTAGGTCTCAGGCTGAGCCTGCTTCTGGGATGTGCAAATGGAGAAATGCTGTGGGAAGATTCTTACAACTGAAGGAGTCTTACCTCTCTACAAGTCAATACACAGACTGTCCCAGAGACAAAGATGAAACCCAGGGTGATCTGGCATGTCCAAGGGCTCCTCAAGTCTTTAGCAGATGTCAGGATCTCTAGTCTACAGCCAGAGAGGTCAAGACTACCTGTCTGCCTGTTTACCAGCCCCATGGGAGAAGCCAGTGGGCTGGGAAATCTGGAGCTCTGGAAGAGGTCTCTCTGCAGCTCCAGGACAGCCACACTTTTGGGTAGGATAAAGGGAAGGGTATAAGAAGGCAGAAAAACTTGCTGGCAAGAAGTAAGCCAATAAACATGAATTTTTTGGCATTCCTCCGTGTCCTGTCTGGCTCTCTTGGCTGTGTATTTCTACAATTTTAAAAATTAATAGCATCACTGCCTTCCTTCCCAAGCCTTTGAGGCTTTTTTCTTTTTCTATGTGCACACAATTTCATGTGTGTTTAAAAGTGGAAAAGGAGGCATTTGGGGTTTGTAGGAGAAAATCCCACGGTTTCATTTCATCTGTGAGAATCTGCCTCCCATTTCATGAGCTCTCCCTGCTCTCTGCTGCACAGTGATGCTGCTCCAGCTGGCCATTGTGGCCACTGTGGAGGCCACTGTCACTGTGGAGGTTGCAGGGAGAAGAATATTAGTGAGGTGGTTGTGTAGGAAGGTTTTGTGTAGCAGGACCCAAATTCAAAGTGGAGTCTTGTAAGTGAATATGTTATGCAAAGGACAGGTCCCTGGGCAAGAGGTTAAGAACAACCTGTGATGCTAAGAAAGCAAATTATTACTTTTTGCAGCAGTTTGTAAGGCATTAAATAAAGGTGCAGAATTGCAGCTGAAAGCATCACTTTCTCTTCCCCTTGTTTTTTTTTTTTTTCCCTATATGAACATGTCCATGACACCCTGCTTAGTGACATGTGGCATGGTGGCTTTTGTGTCCAGTCACTGGTAGGAAGTGCTTCAACATAACCATCTGTGAGAACTTCTCTCCAATTTTGATAATAGAGGGAAAAGTTAACTGGGCTGCCATAAAACAAATAAAGAGAGGAGAAAAAGGAAACCCCAGTGCCTTTTGTTAAGAAGGAACAGATGTAGAGGCGTAGCAGCCTGCCAGCTAGGTCAAGTCATATCAAATATTGTGGTTGTTTTCTTGTAGCCTGATCCTCCTTTTGAACTCTCTTTCAGCAATGAAGTTGTAAGGAATGAATTAAAGAAGCTGCCAGCCCTTCCAACACCAGCGCTGAAGGAACATCCTTCCCTCGCTTACTGGTAATGTATCACTCTCCACAGTGTCCTGTGCAGGACCTGCCCCTGAGAGTGGAACTGGGATGCAGATTCCTGCCTTCTGGCTCTTGATCTGTCACTGACTCATTGCATGACTTAACACAAGTAGACCTGCCATCCTGGGCCTCAGTTTCCCCATCTGCCAAATGCCTGGCCAAAAATCCACTGTAAGTGTGCAAATGTCACAATGAAATCAAGGGGCCTAATGTGCCATTTACTTTCACAGCACTTTGCATTTGTGAAAGAGTTTTCCCAGCTGGAAATGCCAGTGTTTTGCACTGCCCTGTGTTGAGTGATTCAGTTTCATCTTGCAAGTCCTGTCTGTATGGCACAGTTGAACTCATCTCCTTTTATATGAACTCAGTGTTTGGAGGTGGATGCTTTTTTGCTCTGTCTGTATTGCACTGAAAAACAAGCCCAGGGTAGGAGCCGGGTCACATTTAGATTTTACATGCCACACACATAGATTCTTTGTGCCACCCTGCATATCCCTTTTATCTGTGCAAATAGGAAAGAATTTGGGGAAAGACTGTTCATTAAAGGGGAGATACTTTCACTCCATTTTCTGCTTGTTGCTCTTTCATGTTTGTCTTTAAAGCATTAGGCTGTTAAGCCTGGGGGTTGGATTGAACTTCTTTATCTGCTATTCTTTTAATTTCTGCATTTTGGTAATCTGAGAATGGCAGGGGGAAACAAATCAGTTTGCAGGCTATGGTCTCAGTTCTTCTTTTTGCCAAAAAGGTCATCCTCTTCTCCTAGCATGGCTACAACAGTGGAATTAACTGTACCTAATGTCAAGTTATAGGCAAGCTCATTGGGAGGTCTCTTAAACACTTTCTGAGAATATAAGGAGAGATTCAGAGTCCTCAGCTGAAAGTAGGATCACTGACACAGTAACTGTGGATCATCACTATCTCCTGATGTTTCTCTCTAAGAACTAAATCAAATATTCATGAAAAATGATAGATGTAGGCTGCCATTTCATTGAAGAAGAATAGTCTTGCTCTTAGAAGCATCTCTTTTTCCAAAAACTACTCCACACACTTAAAAGCAGTACATTTCCAGGTGGCTTGGCTAGACTGACAGACTGGGAGCTCAAGCTTAAAGCCATCTCAAGAGGAGTGGTGGGAACAAGTAGGCATTGACAGGGAAGGCAAATCTGACCCTTCAGCAACAGCATGGCCTAAGGTCTTAATGAAGTGCCACACAGCAAGAACAGCCGTGTAAAATCCTCGTGCTCAGAATATGAGTATTTGCATTTATACACAAGGTACAGCACTTGCAGCTGTACTTAATTTTGTGGGGGGTCTCATGTGACTGAGAACAGGTCACAGGCTGGGAAGGTGATGTTGCCAATGGAGTAATAAAATCAGAGGCTACAGTCCTGTGACTCCCTTGTGATTTCATGTCAGTAACCCGGTCTCAGAGACCTCTTTGACATTAGTAGTTCATTATTTTTTAATGATGGCTTTTTCTAAAACACCCTCAGAAACACTTAATACTCTCAGGAAGCGTCTGTTGGTGAATCAGACAAAAAGCCTCAAGAGTGCAGATCAAACTTCAGTGATCTAAGGGAGCAGATTTTTAAAACTGTGTTCTCTGACACTTCTTCACATCATATGCAGATTATGTACCAAATGCAGATTTCATCCAGCCCTTTTCTGTAAGCAGTCAGTTTTATTCTGCAGTTCTTCACTATTAGCACAAGCAGTCACAAATGAATATCCAGCCCTGGAAAGAAACTTTTAAAACATTAAAGGCAGGATGGGTAATGGCTCTAGTTAGCTTACAACAGACTAACAACTTTGTACTATATTTTTACCAGCTGAAATGGATTAAGAGATAATATAATGGATAATCAAGTAAATGCAGAGATACCTTTGCCAAGATGCTGTAATAGATCTGCATGAAATAATACAACATCTCCATCACACACCTTTAAAAAAGTATCAGCTGTTGCACCCACCAAATGTAGTAGGACCTGTGGGATGAGTCCTGGATTCTAAGATCAGCACAGTTTGTGCCTCTGATTCCGCCTTCATGGAGTCCCCTGGTTCCATACCCTTGGTGTGAGCCTTTCCCTTCACTGCATTCTCTTGCAGCTTTCTCCAGGTTCAGAATAATCAGTTGCACATCTTGTTCTCAAGCATCTTTTGGCATCTCTGATTACTGGTGAAGAAAGAAGGGGCTTTTTGGAGGGTTTGTTTGTTTCTTTTTCTTTTAAATGAAAGCTGAGCTTCTGGTCCTCCCACACAGTCCAGGAGTTGGGGCTCTGAGTTTTCATTTGTCTTGGCCATGCATGGAAACAGACACAAAATCAACCACAGAGACTGGAGAGAACCTTTAGAAATGTGTTAACTCACAGTGCCTTCCAGACACTTGTCATTGCATTTTATCTCATTTCAGACCCTCCCTAACAAGCCAGCCCAACACTGGGTTGTCAGTAATAAGGTTGATATGAGGTGCAACAACACAAAAGTGGATGCTAGATTGGGATTTTCAACAGAAAAGGGCAAAGACAGACTTCTCCCAGGTTCCCACAGACTTTGAATGCAAGCTTGTTTTTAGCAACCCAAAGCATCAGTGTTGCCAGAAAACCTACCTCTGAAAATGTCAGCTGAAAATCACTATTTAGTGATTTTCTCTGGTTCAACACAGACCTGGGGCCCTGGTCCAGCTCTTGATCCCTTGGCCTAAGAGGTGCTGGTGGCTTCAGAGGGACAGCATAGGACTGCAAATAAAGACATTATTTGTTCAATAATGTAATTGAAATTGAAGTCAGGTTAGAAACAGAATAACACTAAGGAGCAGCAATGAGTGGACAGCTGTTTAAAACAGCTCAGTGTGCTGGGAAGAGAGGGAGGGAACATCTAACTTTGAAAATCTGGATCTGATGATGAGAAACTCAAGACCTGCATTTGCTTGCAAGTTGTCTGCTGTCCAGTTCTATAAGTTGCTGGGACGGGAGGGATTTCTTGTTACTTCTAAAGATCTTTATCAGAGCTGTCTGCTGCAGGATATCATCCATGTATTAATTTCTGCGGCTTTGGGGGGAATGTTTTATGAGCTGGCAAACAGACAGCAGTGATTCGGCAGCCTCCGTGTCTCTGTCTCCACATTAGTTAAGCATCCTCTGCCAGCCCTGCCCTGTGAATGAGTTTCTGTGTCACCAACACAGCAACAAGGCAGAGCAGGAGGAGAGGAGATGTCAGCTGGTGGTCCCAGCAGTGTCCCAGCACTCTCCCAGCTGTCAATAGCAGCATGGCAGCTGCCTTGAGATGAACAGCTGAAATGACAGGGGAGCATGTTTATAGGCTCAGCTAATGCTCCTCCTGACCCATGAATGATTTTGCTTGTTTTCCCTGGCATGTGCTGGGCTTAACCCTCCAACCCAGAGCTGGAGGCAGGAAGCAACCTCTGTGCTGGCTGATCCTTCTTGCATGGGGCAGTGGGAAGGAAAAGGAAGTCCAGAGATTTGTTAGAGGAGGGACTGTCACACAGATTGTCCTGACTGTGAATGTTTCTCCACTGTGGACATTGCTATCTGAGCTGTGCCCTCAGCTCCCTTTGCTGTCAGCAGAGAGAAGCAGCAGTAACCTCCTCCCAAGGAATCTGTCCAAAATAGATTGGATGAAATGTGCCCTGGAGTGTTTCTTTCCCCACTGACAAGGCCAGTGCTGCAGGAAGGTGAAAGGCCACAGACCCTGCTCTTAAATATGGCTTCATTGATAATTCAGGCTTTATATTTTGTGTCCAAAGGAAAGAAGAAACAAGGATGATACTTACCTGGCACTTTATATCTGTAGACTACAACACATTTTACTAAGAAAAATCATTAGTACCCTAACAGAGCAATGGAGGTACAGCATTGCCTACATTTGTTTAGAAGAACTGGGTAAGGCCTGGACTATCCCACATTTCTAGCATTTCTTCCTGACATCTGATCTGTCCTTTTGAAGGAAATGGGCCATCAATTGTCTTCCCTACCCAAGGAGTATGGTCTAGGAACATAGCAATTATTTTGTAATAATCATTTGTAAAAAGGCAGAGCACGTCCAGAATCACATTAAGTAATCAGCATGTCCAGGTACATCTATCCTTTCCTTGAATGGCAGCAATATGAGAGTTTGATCTGTGCAATAAACTGCACAGAGTGGAAAATAAAGCAAGGAGTGTTTTCCACTGGAGAAACACCACTATTTTCTGAGAAGTCACTCCTGGTTTGTTCCTGTCTGAGACAGAGGAATTGCATCCACATGTAATCATGGTTTTAAGAGGTTATTTCAAAGGGCTGTAAGCCCTCTCTGTCTATCTTTTTTATTAAGAACAATGGTTTTTGGAGATCTTCCAATACTGAACACTCATGTAATTCAGTTATTGCTCCAAAAGTAATCCTGTTTATGATAATCATGGCAGGAGACCCAGGCTCTGCCTTCATGTGCACACCCATAACATCTGTGGTACTTGCTTGGATCAGGGTGCTGAATATGGTTTCATAGCTGTAGAATTTAGAGCTTACAGATCATTTTCCTAGCATTAAAATGATTCTGAGGGATTTGATGGGAGAACTGGACCATTCCTTTACCCATGTAATGTGTCACTTGCTCAGTCAGCACCCTTTTCCTGATGTGGCCTGCTGATGGGACGGCCCCGAAAAAGACTCTTTTATTTTTGCAGGATGAATGGGGGAAGCCTCTTGATGAGTGAGTAAGGAAAGCAGTTACTCTCAGATAAACAACAGGCTTGTGAGGGAAAAGCTGGCCCTGCTGACAATTTGACACTCTGTGAATTGCTCTTTGCTGCCTTCACTGATGTTTCTGGTTCTTCTTTCTCTCTTCATTGAGCTGCACAATCCTCAGCTTCCCTGTGCCTCTTCTTTCTAAAAGATCTTTTGGCTCCAGAGATTCTGGCTCTCTTTCTAAAAGAGGTTCCGTGCTCTCTGGCACAGGGGTGCAAATGGGGAAGGCAGCAATGAGAAGATGCAGTCATGCCAAGCCAGGCTGGTGAAACGCTTTGCAGTCCTCCACAAAAGCCCCCGTGGGCATCTCTGAGCAGTGGTGGTGAGGTCATCTACCACATCATCCCACACTGCTGTGCTCCTTCACACTGCCTAGCAATACAACTGGCTTCAGTTCTGCCTGGGGGAGGATTACCACATGGTGGACAACTGAAAGGCCCCATTAGTGGGTCCTGCTGGATCCAGGAAATGCAGGGAGGGAGGAATGCAGTTCACATTGCCCTGAACCACGTGCAGCGTGATGGCATGGGGTAGACACACAACATGGATGGAGACTCATGCAGGGCCAAGTGGGGAGGCACAAAGGTGGCACGAAGGTAGTTTAGGTTTCCCTCCTCTTGGTCTGGCAAGTTCTGTCCAGTATCTCCAGGGGACTCAACAGATTCCCTGTCCTTGGGAATCAAAAATAAAATACAAAATAGAGAGCAAGAAATTTGTTTTAAACCTGAGGACTTCAGTGTTCTATCATGCAAGTGTAGCAGAGTCCTGTGTGCATTACACTGGATCCTTGCTGTGACCTTGCTAGCACAGCAGATTGTATGCCTTGAATAGCTCTCCTGCCCATTCACTGGAGAAGAGTGAATGAAATTCTTTAAAAGTGAACTTAAAATGTGTCTCTCAATCTGTCATTTGGGTCATGCTGATCTCTCCTGGATGCTCCATCTCTACTGCTTATTGGCACACACTCAGAATTGTTGTCTGACACAGAGACCCACTGGTGTGGAACAGCCTCTGTGGTTCACCTTGGAACACATGATGACAGGGTTCATGTCTTCCTAAAACATGAGATGATCTTAGTCTCCAGAGAGCTGTTGGAAACAGGCCCTGGCTCCACAGCTCCCAGTGCAGAGCCAGGAGTTGCCTGGGGGAATGCAAGTTAGTTTAACCCAAAAGTAAGCAAAGGCACATTAGTACTTTAAAGAAACACAAGTTTAAGTGCCCTGGAAATATCCCCTGTCACTGCTGTTATTGTTGCCTCTGTGTGCACTAGGAATTCAGCTCCCTGCTGAGAGAGATGGCTCCAGAGTACCTCCAATAGTGCACCTGCAGTTATGCAGTGGCAATGAGGAGGAATCTGTCAGTCTTAGGGCTATGACTGGCCACCAAATTCTGATAGTTCTGCCCATCTTTCAGAGGATGTGATGGGCTTGAAGAGAAGTTACAGCAGTTAGGACAAAGCAGATCTTGAGCAGATCCAACAGAAATCTGTTTGAGCTCAGTGTAGTATTGTGGACATCATTTGTAGATAAGGAAAAGAATGCAGAAAGGGAAAAATCTGTACAAGTAGGTACCATGTTTGTGAGGAAAAAGGGCTCTTCCAGAGACCCAACTCTTAGAAAACCATTTTTATTCTCAGTCTGTGACTCCCCCTTTGTTTACCCTGGTCTGCACCAAATCCCTTCATCTAATGGTTTTGCTTGGCATCATTTGGTTAGCAGAAGTATCTCTTCAGCTTTTGACAAGATTTTTAGTCATGATAATGCCATTATATAAAATATCCAATTTTTTTCCTTTCCAGTGAGGATCGAGTCATTGAACATTACAAGAAACTAAATGGTCAGACAAGAGGTCAAGCAATTGTGAAGTAAGTGAAATAAGAATGATTTCTTTGTGACCTTTGTTTTATTAGGAAGTATTTATACAGGACTGTAAATACAATATGTAACTATGCTTCCCATCTCATGCAATGCTTCATTTTTAAGTATTGCTTGGCATAATTATTTATTTATCAAAGATTTTTTTTCAGATCATCCTCTCAGCTTCTCAGACGTGTTATTCTCTTCTGTGTTGTTTTGCAGTTACATGAGCATTGTAGAATCCCTCCCAACATATGGAGTGCATTATTACGCTGTAAAGGTACGTGCTACAAGAAGGTCCTTCACTGAATTAAACTCTTGTTGGAGAGGGAGGGAGAGAGGTACAAACAGCCATCCTGCTCCCAGAACACAATACACCGCTACTAAAGTCTCATTTCACTTCCTGAGGTAGGATAAACTTATTTCAGCTGTGTGTGCATGTTTAGTAAACACAGTTCCAAAGAGGAAAATCCTGTTCTTGGAGATAAAACTCTTGCAGTCGTATTGTGCTGGAGTGTTCAGCTCAGTCAGCAGCATGGCAATGCCAGTGAACCACCACCAAAGGGACAAGCCAGACACATCTCTGGCAGACACTCCTTTTTGTAGCTCCAGGAGGTCAGATCTTTCCCAGATGGCAGATCCAGGAACATGCATCTAGGGCCAGCCATGACCTGCACACTGCAGCTCCCCTGACATGAGCTATGCAGATGGACACAGAGATTGTACACCTTTTTAATGCCAGAACAGTTTTGTACTCTAGAGATGGGTAACACATTCTCATCTCCAAAGAGCTCTCCACTTCTGTGTGGACTTCATGCAGCTATTCATGAAGTCACTCATTTCTTTTGTCTATTGATTTATCACCAAAATTTCCAACCTTGTACTATTATTATTATTAATAATATTATTAATAATACTATTATTAATATTAATGTTAATGCTAATATTAATACTTCTCTGCCTGACCAGCTGCGTAGCTTTGTTGTTTTTTTTTTTTAAGTAGAGAAATCAATAAACATAGAAAGAAAGCTGGAGCCACATTCCCCAGAGCACATTCCCTCATTTATCACCCTTGAAGTTTTGATGTTTCATCATTATCTCTGTGCACAGATCAAATGGTTCTTCATACATCTGTACTGTCTTGCACACATGGAGCACTATAAAAACACAAATATCTGACTGTACCTGTCTCAGGAGACGCATTTCTAGTCTATTCCTGCTAATAGGATGTAATAATAAAGTTATTATTATTTTGCAAAAAGCATTAGCCTCATTTTTCTCAGAGGACAGGATCTCTCCAGCACTCTTTGCATTCAGATCTCTTGGACTACTCTAGATCAAGAAAAATCTAGTGGATTGGGCTGGACATTCAATCCTGCAAAGACTTGAGAGCTATTCCAGTGATCTCCCCCTGGTCAATAAGCAGCAGTGAGCAGCAATGAGGCAGCAAATATTGCACATAATAGGGTTTGCTTCTGCTTGATGTGAGGGTTTTGGTTTTGCTGTGTTTTACCCTGCCATTCTCTATTACATTAACTGAGCAGATGTAATTTCATTGAGGACTTCAGCTCAGTAAATTGCAGACACTGGGATCAGATATCAGCCATTACTCCATAAGGACATTTTATTGCACACTCAGACACAAAGCAGTTGGGTCCGAGCTTGTCAGACCTTATCACTTGGTAGCTCTCAGATCCCATTACTGCTGCATTTTCAAGACTAATGCTAAAATCCCTCCACATAATTCAAGTCAGCTGGGTGATTCACTTTCCTTCCTCTCCAATCTCTGAGTGCTCAGACTGAATAATTTACAGGGAAGAGAAAGAGGATGCACCACTGCACAAGGGACCCGTGTCAAACCTCTTCACTTCCCCAACAGCATTTTGAGTAACTTGATCACATGTGATGTATTTTAAACTGTTTTATATGTCATGGCCAAAAGTGAAACAGATCTCTTCTAAACACTACGGAGCTTTGTGACTTGCAGGAGCTCGGCAGGGGGGAATTTAACAACACTCATTTAAAGACACTCCTTAGAAACAAATCTTCATCTTGAACAACAACACAGGAAATCTCCAGCATTTCCCCATCATATTCAATATAACTCCCTTTGTTTTCTCTTTCAGGACAAGCAGGGAATTCCATGGTGGTTAGGACTTAGCTACAAGGGGATTTTTCAATATGACTACCATGACAAAGTGAAACCAAGAAAGGTAAGTGTTTATTTTTCTACAGAGGTCTGGGCTTGCAACACATGTCATAGCTTGAGTCAAGGGTGTGATGTACACCAAATGCTGGCATTGATTCATGTGATTTTTGAAGGATGTTCATTTTCTCCCACACTTGTCTCAATGTCTGCAAAAGTAGCTCATAATTTGTTAAAAGTTGTGGGGTTTGGAGGAAATAAGTGTCACTTAATCTTGCCACTTACATTTCTTTTTTGTGTGATTTATAAGACATAGATGGGAACTCAAGGACTGATCCTCTCACGTGCTGGAGGCCTTCCATTAACTGGCAATGGTGGATTGGGGGTGCTCAGCCAACCCTTGCTATTATATTGTCAAGCCATAAATGATCTGAGAAAGAAAAGGACAAAGAGACAGGAAAAGTGCTTCCATTTATTACTAAAAGAAAATTGCATGATTTTCTCAGGACCAGCATTACATTTGATAGGCAACAGTTTTCCCAGCTGAAGAGTAAATGTCAAGGTAGCAGGGAAAGATGACTTTCAACACATGCCTAAAAAAGAAGCATGGGAAGTTTTGATTCTTGACCTCAGCCTATGAGGGGGGCCCGTGTGTTCTGATTTTCCCACCTAGGATGCCACCTAATATAAAAAGCCTCATCCGTGAGCACATGCCCTGCAGGTGGGAATGTACAACCTGTTAGCAACAATGTTTGCTGCACTGCAAACCTGTGGAGACATCAGGAGGCAAGGCTTCAGGCTGGCTTGCAGGCTGCAGAACTGGATGATTTGGAGCTACTAGGCAGCTCTTGTGTGGATGCAAAAGCTTCCACAGTGAATTAATGTAGTGTATTTCTATTTGCATTGTCTCTGTACCAATTCTTCTTTCACTTCCTCTGGTCACATTCAAGTTGGACACTGCCTGGTGCTCACAGAGAGCATCTTCTATTAAAATGAACTAGAATCAAGGTTTTGGTAGAAAACTGAAATGCCAAAGAGGCAGCAAGAGACAATAGGTGCATCAATTAGCCTTTTATTCACTGAAGGCTATTAATGGGACTTCTATTAATTAAAAGAAAGGACGAGGAGTTTAAGGAGGTCTTTACAAAGACTAAAAGACACATATATTTGGGATCAATCATTACCTGCAGGGCAAGCCATCCTCACACATGGTAGTTTAAAACATGCCTAGACTAGGTGTTTGCACCCACATATTTCCAGTGGTGCCAACCCTCCAGGGAAGACATGTACTTAAAAGATGCCTTCAGAAGTCAGTCTTAGGAATACAGACATTTCTTTGGAAGAAATTAGTGCCCTGCCATGACAGGACTCGGTCTTTCACATGTTACAGCAATTCCTGTCAGCCCTCTTGGGATGAGAAGGTCGGTGGAGAGCATCAGAAGGAAGGAGAGGAGAGATCAGGTGCTCTAACTGCATGAGAGGAGACACATTTCCACCAGAAGGATCAAGTCTCCTTTCTCAGCTTCTCTAATTTCCCTTCTCAGCTGTTCAGGGTGATCTTCTCTGTAGCATTGGTTTTGGGGCTTGATAAAATCTTCACCAGCCTCTCTGTGTCCCCACTAGCCTCTAACACTCGCACTGCACCTCAAATCAGGGGCTTTAGGCACATCTGATCCTTTTTCTGCAAATGTAACCCTAAAAAAATAGGTTGCTGCTTTTCTCTTTATTGGGAATTAGTTTTTTTTGTTTCAGCAAATCATTTATGAAATCCAGCAGACCCAAAACAATGGTGCTACCTTTTGTATGAACCACTAAGAACTGGCAGAAGTGGTCATTTATCTGTGAGGCAAGGTTGGGTGGGAAGGGAAGGCAGGAATTTTCGGGCTCAGATCTGTCCATTGCCACAATCCAGAGACCACAGCAGTGAAAAGACAGCCTAGATGAGCATTTCTCTGCTACATGATGCTTGCAAACCCCATCTGTTGGCAGAGCTATTCCAAAATGAACAGCCTAAACCAGGGATGGGACTTGGACAGAGTGGCTGAGGTTTTGTGATTTCTCCATGGAGTGATTTTACCTTCTGTGGAGCAAGTAAAAAGACTTCTTACCCTACACAGGTGGTAAAACCCCTCTGGCGAGAGCAGATCAACTGCGAGGCATAGTGTTTAATCCTCTTGCTAATTAGATTGTAAAATTGCACTTGATAACCCTGGTGTCTGGGAGCAGCCTGCCACAGTATCTGATTCATTTCGCAGCACCAGCATGCACTGGTTCAAGTCTTTGCTGTGCAAATGGGAGGGGTAAACCTTACTGAACTTTCTGCAAAGTAAAATTTGTGGGGGAGGGGGAAAGAGATTATGGCTTTTCTGATCTTTAATATTTTGTTCCTGCACACTGCCGATGCCAGAAACAAATTGAAAACTTACAATGGAAAAATAAATCTCCCTGGGAAAAAAAAAAGGCAGAAAATTTTAGCAAGAAACCAGCTGAAATCAAGACATTTATATTAAGTGCATATAAAAACCTTGCTTGTCTTATGAGGGGGATTGTAATGTTTTCCTACATGTCATCCTAGATAGATTTCCATGTTTCTTGTGCTTGTGAGTAACAGCTGAAGGTATCTCGGGCAATCCCATTAGCAGTCACTCCAAACCATGATTTCACTAAATTGCTGGAGTAAATCAGCCATGTGGCTCTAGAAAACTAACCAGGTTTGTCAGCAAGTTAGATGAGACTGGAGAGGGGAATTGAGGCTGATGCAGGGCCAGAACCTCATCGTGCTTGCACTGTTCTCACCCAGACATCAAGTTCTCCAGCATTTCTGGGGATGCAGCTGAGATGGGTATCTGGCACCTAGTCCTGGGTGGTTCAGATGGGAATGCAGGGCTATTAAACTGGAATGCAGTTGTACCTAGACTGCAGAGACTAATGTGTCTCTGTGTTTCTATTTTTATGTTCCTTCCTGTCTGTGCTTGAATTTTGGGGAAGCCCTGAATCTACCCAAAGCCATCACTTTAAGGGTCATACTTTTTCATCTATCTGTTGAGGGCTGGCTCACAGACTCAGCATACCCTGTCAAAGGCTTCCTCTTGCATGCTGCCTGTTTTAGTGCAAATTTGGTCCCTATGAGTTATAATCTAGCTGTTCATTCTTGGGTATGAAATAATTACAAAAATTTTGGTATGCTACACAAAATCCAATGCTCCAGTTGAACAAGAAGAAGGGATTATCAAGTGTGGAAAGATGGCTGCTGTCCTGCCAACCATATGCTGAGGCATTCTGGAAGTTGGGCTTGCAGAACCAGTGTCATTTGTGTAGAAGCAGCTCACAGCTTCCAGGGTGGGCAGAACCCATTTCCCTCTGTGTTAAACTTTGCTTCTAGAAATGCTTTCTTGTGAAAAGACCAAAGCCATCGTTTTCAGAGAAGGGTCATTAGAGGGTTTTTTGCTTGAATTTCAGAGCAACTGGAAAGAAAGCCAAGGCACTGCAGCAGCCCTGTGTGAGCATTTGTCTTTGAGTGGTGTGTGTCCATTTTAAGCAGCACACAGGGATGTGGCTCCACTCCATCCCCAGAGACCTGTACACAGAGAGCTGCAGCATAGCCTGGAGCTGTGAGGTCTGCACACTCTAGTAGTAGCACTAGGCATATCTCTGTTGTTCTAGTGAGATATTCCCACTGATTTAAGAGCCCAAAGGCATTTTTTAGTGCACACAGCTTAACAGTTAGTAAACAATTAACTCCAAGCTGAAGAGTGAATGATTAACAAAGTCAGCCAAAGGACTTCCATATGGCAGATAAAAAGGCAGAGAAAATGTTTAACTTATCACCAGAAATAAAATTACCTTAAAGGCTAGTCTGGTAATGTTTAGTTGCTTTGTAAGAAATACGTCTATATAGTGTTATCTCATTTTCTTCTATAGAAAGCTAGTGGCAATGAAACCTAAAATGAGCCTTTTTTCTCAGACTCATAAACATTATCACTGCTTACATTATCGGGTTACTGAAGAGAACCCAAAGGGAATAAAGGCTTTTAGAAATAAGATATTCTGTGAGGCATCATAGAATTCAGCCATGAACGTACCTTGACAAAAAATTTCCTTGTGACAGCTGCCAGTTTCTGCCATTTCTTCTCAGCATTACCCTTTCTCTGAGAGTAAATGAAGCATACTGTGAGAATGCTCTGTCCCTTGCCATAAAGTCTCTGCAACAGTCTTTGAGTTCTCATGACAAAGAATTTAATTTTTAGTTTCTAGTGTTGTCATGAATACAAAGCAAAAGTAACAGGTTGACTTCCCATTTAAACATGCAAAAACAAGAGGTGACTTGGACAAATCCTACCAAGCAATGCAGAGCACAAGTAAATTCAGTTTTAAGTGTCTGATCAGAGAAAAACCACCTGCTTGTCTAAAGCATGAGCAAAGTAATCAGCACATTAATTGTGTCCAGAAAGTGAAAGATGGCTGTCCAGTGCCACTTGGCCTTTTCCAAACAACAAGAGATAGAGTGAACTTTCCCAATTCCAGAGGCAAAATGAGATATTTACACAGGAGGAGCAATAGCCTAATTAAGAGCTGCTTTATTGCAGAACAAATAGATCCTCTCTGCTTTAGGGCATAATGAAGCATTGTCAAGTCAGTAATTGCATTGATGGAGTGGTTAAACTTGTGCTTCCTGTGGTGAAGGAATGACAGACCAGTAACTTAAAAAAACATAAAATAAGGATTGATGTGAAATGTACAGAAACTACTGAATGATGGGGAGGAGGAAGCTGACAAATTGCTCCCTGTCCTAACTGATCATAGAACACCGTGAAAGTAAAAAAGGCAAAAGAAACATGAAATTCAAATTAGTTACAGGAGCCCAATTCACTTGCACAGCTCCTTACCACATGATACAACAGAAGGCCAAGAGTTCGGAAGGATTGAAGATAGCACTAGAAGTGTGACCTTCCATGCAGGGTTTTAACACTGAGTTGTTTTTTATAAAGAGGATTTTGGGAGGGGTTATAAATCCTTATGTTGAAGGAGGCTGTTTGATTTGACACCAAGTTGGTTTCTGTTGTCAGAGGTATGGAGCATGTGTCTCACTCCTCTCACTGGCATGCTGCTGAGCCACAGGGTGTATTCAGAACGGGCTGGACTTTCTCTAGGGCATCCAGAATCAAGTGAGGTCAGAAAATGTATTTGACTTGTGTTTCATTGGCTCTTCATCATTTCCTAGGATCTTTGCAAACACTTTTGCATTGCAGACAGAGATAGAAGATTTCAAATTTATAAATGATTAAAAAACTAGCAGAAACCATTTCCAGGAAATGCTGGTTTAAAAGCTGGTGGAGTCTCAGTGGCATTGCTGTAATAAATTATTCACTGTGATTAGCAGGCTGTTAAGGACTACCTGCTGACTCCTTCTGCTCCACGCTTTCATTTCTCTTCCCGTTGCTGATCCTTCGTGCTTCTTGGGTTATGGACTTGGCTGTAAACTGAACCAGTCTTCAGGTCACAGTGGGTTCAACTGATTTTATAGTGCAGTAATTCAGTCTTGATTTAGCATTTCGAAATGTGGAGCATGGGAGGAGGGAGACATGTACAAAGCGAGGTTCCTTACCACACTGTTTCTTCTCATAGAGAGAGGTTGCTCACCCAGTTTCTTTCCTTAAAATGCAATGCCCAGACCTGCAACCACAGAAGAGCACAATTTAAAATCTTCCCCTACTGAAATGCCTTATTCTATCCCCATTAGACAGGAGACCATCTTCTCACCAGCACCTTTTTTGCTGCTGTTTGCCCTCGGTTTGGGGTTTCTACCATCCAGCACCAGGCACTTCCCCTTTCAGCACCCACTACTCCATGCCTTACCACTGTGCCAAAGAGCTGCCAGACACACTGGAAGCTGAATAAATGACATCAAAGCACACTGGGCTGGAAAGCAGGATTATGTCCCTGACACTGAGAACTTCCACAGGATTTGGCTGGACATGCCACTGGGCTGTGATTCAGTGAACATTCCTTTTGGCAGTAGTATCAGCTGAAGTGGCCTTCAGCACTCTCCTCCCCCATCACAGTCCTGCCCCCACTGCTCACTTCCTCCCCTGGGTCCCTGCCTCAGCCATCCTGGTGTAGTTGTGCAGTTGGGAAGGAAACTGCTCCAGAGAAGGGATCAGACTGGCTCAGCACCACCCAGCCATAAAAATTGGTCACTCTTAACCTCGATGAGTTCCCAATCTCATCCACCATCTGACCCACAGTCACTATCCTACAGCAAAGCTGTAGGAGCTGGATATGGATACAAGCTATATAAATCACTGCAGCCAGAGAAAGAAACAGCCATTAACCTACACAGTAACTTTGTGGAGCAAGACAAGAGCTGCACAGCTCAGAACAAGTTGGAAGGAGTTCAGCTGCATGGAGTTTGTTATGGTTGAAGCCGGATGAATTAACAGTTAGGTATAAGGTCATCATCACCACTTTTTCCTCCTCATAAAAGCTGGTAAAAATTTGCTTCAGTCTGTCTCCCAAAGAGGGTTGATTTCAGACAGGTGAGTAGATTGTCTAGGCAAGTGAACTTTTTAGAATCATAGTCATGCTCAATTTCCATTATGTAGGTAAATAAGTAGTTTTATCAACTACAATGCTTGCAAACATTAATACATAGTCTAAGGCACTGCTGCTTTATAAAGAAACCAGCACTATTCTGGTGGTTTAGTGTGCTGTGGTGATGCCATCAGACATGTAGTTCCCAGGGTTTTCTGTGAGAATTTACATTCAGAAAGGCTAGAGCATGACATCCTACCCCATGATCTAGCCAAGTCAAGCCCATGACGACCATTAAATAGAGGAGTAGTCCCATCAAAATAAAACTCCTTTCTCTAAATCTTTTGTTGTATTCAGGTCTTAAAGAGTAATTCTGTGTAAAAGCAGCAGCCAAGTCTTAAATGATTCTGCAGCACACAGCAGGAGCTTCAACAAGATGCAAAGACAAATCACTCTGACAGCACAAAGTGAAACAAATTGGACTTCAGAGCCCTGGAGTTAGGGTGGAGATCTGGAGAGAGATTGAAACCTCCTTGAGCACTTATGCTTGGCTCTGAAGTGGTAGCAGGCTCTTCCACACCCCACCCTGTCTCTTAGCTCACCAGGGCTGCTCCAAAGCCCTGGGCACTTTTATCATCAGATGAAGCCAGGCAGGGGTCCCCTTGCTTGGTGGTTGTGGCTATGAGGCACCTTTAGTCAGTGGTCTGGGCAGGAGGCTCAGAGGGTTCACTGCAGCCATCACCATGACAGTGGGATTGCTGCTGCCATGGCACTCCCTATGCAGACACCCAGCATCACAGGAGTATTTTCAGTCACACACCCATTGTGCATCACCACAGCAGCATGGGATGGGAATGGTGATTCCTGTATTTTCGTTCCAAGACAGAGGAACTTTAGCCAAGTCACTGGAGAAAACATGAGGATTCTTAGGAGAGAGAGTACCAGTATTGTGGACAGCATAATCCTTCTGGGGTGCCACAGCTGATTCATAGGCTACAGACTGGGCATCCTTTATCTAATGCATGGTATATTGTGCCAGAAAAGAGAGCTCTTCAATGCAGTAAGATCCAGTTACTTTGATGTCCTTTCAGAGAATAAAAGGGAGAAAGTTTAACTTAAACCAATCAGGAAAAAAAGGTTCTTTGTAGACCTATTGATTTAGACACACACAGCATGTTGAGTGACAGCAATGCACAATCTAACAGCAGCTACCAGATATATATCTATGCAGTGAAAGTGGATTTGGTTGTATATAAAGTCAAAGTCTGATCTCCCAATCTGTGTACAGCTACAGACACAAATATCAAGTTGCATTATTTAGACAAATAATGCTTTGTCCAAATAGCAGCTCTTCCCTCTGTGCTCTGATGCTCTGCTGTCTCTCTAAGCCAATAAGCCACTTTGAAATTTAATAGGGAATTGTGTTTCCATAATGGAAATGAATGCAGAGTGGTTATTATAGACCTAGATGCAATTTATGTTTGGTCAAGCCAGAACTGTTTTCTGGGGCGATGTGGTCCCACAAGAACAGCACACAGCAAAAGGGATCTCAGATTGGACCAGAAATTGTTTGTCTGTTTGGCAAAAAAAGAGGCCTGAAGCCTGAGGCGAAGAAGTAATTAGATAGTGAGCTGGGATTGCTGACAGACCACTGGAAGTCCCCCTTAGCCAAGCCATTCTCTCATTCCATGAGGGAAGGGAGGACGGCAAGCCTCTGGGAAGATCATTGGTAGGGCTTTTCCCACATCAAATCACACAGGAAATATTTTCTTTTTTTTTTTTCCCTTGTTTTGAGAAGTGAAAGGAAAAAAAACTACCCCAAACTAGTAAAAATAAAGGAATGAATGGAAGTGTGGCAGGATGGAGGACTAAGTTATGGTGCAGCGGCATCCCCATCTCAGGACCCAGGGGCACCCTCAGCAGTGGGTCACACTAATTCACAGGTGACAGCCCACAGAAATCTCTTGGTAAATCTGCCCCCAAAACAAAGGCCCATTTGTTTGAGCTAAGATGGTGCTGTTCTGCCTGGACCAAGTCCTTCTTCCTTCACTCTAACTAGTTTGACAGAGGTATGATTGATGGGAGCAGGGTTGGCTTGAGGCAGAACACAAATCCATGGCCGGAAACCATGGCCCCACTGAAATCACTGGGACAAAACTGCCATTGACTTCACTTGGAGCTGTGATTTCCATAGAGTTTAAGACCAAAAAGGGACCGCTCACAACCTCCACCCTGACCTCCTGCATAACTCAGCTCCTAGAATTTAGCTTGCTGGTTTGTTCAGTGGAGGAAATGACATTTCCAAGGAGGAATTTTTTTTGGTTGTGTTTGTTTTGTCTTTAAACTGCAGGACAAAAGACTCGGGAGTTTGTAGCTTCACTCATGCAAGCTGTGTGAAAATACTGTCATTGTTTTAGCTCCATTGTTTAATACCAATTTTAGTGTTGGGATGTTATCCAGTCCTGGCTCTTGCCCATGGCGTAGGCGAGGGAAGGGGTTGCATTGGGGCTGTTAGAAATGTTCCTCATTATTTCTCTGCCTTTCCTAGAAGCCATTCAGAGCATCCAGTCCGGGTGGTAGTCCATGCATTGGGAGGGATGATTGTTCCTTCTGCATAGTGTGATTTAGCAAGGCATTAATCATCTAGGAAGCAGCAAGACTTGAAGGACTGGGAGATGCCATATAGGTCAGCAAGTCCAACAGCAGTTACAGTTGGTCATTTATTAGATCTTTAGAATCAAAGAAAAATATGGGTCAGAAAGGCCTCTGGAGGTCTCTGGTCTAACCTCCTGCTAAAAGTTGGGCCACTTTCAGTTTCCTCTGGTTACTCATGGCCCTAGTGTTTGACCACCTGCACTGACTGTTTTGAGACTTAGGGTTTTAATTTATGTATCTTCTAATAATTTCCCTTGCTGTAACCCTGCAGCCTGTGTCTATCACCTCTTATACTTTCATTGGGCACTGCTGAGCGAAGTCTTTCTCCACCTTTGTAAATCCCCTTTGGGTCATAAAGCAGAGCTAACAGCAGGTAGTTCCTCTGTAGATTTCTGCAGATTTGATTCTGAACAGCCACCAAGCATGCTATCTGGAACCCTTGAGAGCATGTGCATTCAGCCTGTGCCTCAGCACAGAGAAAAGAGAAATAAAATGAGACTCCTGGGCATTTATATTTGGTTCTTAAGAGACCAAATGCAAAATGGTTCGCACTGTGTCCCCACAGCATGCCCAGCCATAGTGCACATTCCCCAGTTCAGTGCTGAGTCTGGCTCTACTGGGCACAGCAGACAGAAAACAGTATCAGGGACCCCGTACCCCACCCTCAGGATTTGGAATTATTCCAAAAGGTACCATTTGGGTATGTTTCTCTAGGTACCATAGTCCAGACAGCTGGACAGCAACCTCCAGTGCTGACTTTCAGCAACTCCCTCTGTCCTGTGCCTGAGCTGAAGGGCAACACAGAGCAAGCAACAGCCTCATTACTGCCAGGGGCTCCCAAATAAATGGCACAGTACTTCCACTGAATACTCAGGCAAGGCTCCCTGACACAAAGGGACAGAGCACAGCCCAGTGCCTAGCACTAGCTCAGGTCCCCACACCTCTCCAAAAGTCCAGGTCACCCAGGTCATGAGTGACCAAGCCAGAAGCAATCCCTGATATTTCATTCACAAAAGATACTCCTTTCTTTATCAGGAACCTCCAGCATTTTTCAAATACTCTGACACTGACCCTACCTCCTGATGTGTACAAACTCCACAATATCAGCCTCATGGTCACTAAAAATGGTAAAAAATCCTTCAGACTCACATGGCTGAAATGGATGCAGATCCATGGGCCTCATCTCATCCAGGCTCAGCTTAATTAAGGACCAGCTAGCAACCACAAGTGTGCTCACAAAAGAAGCTTGCATCTGAATGGTTTTGACTGCAGCTCTTTGTAACTACTCACAAACATCTGGTGCCTGGCAAGCTTGCCAGCCTCTTGGAAGGGGTTTCCAGTGAGAAAATTCCTGTAGCTTGCACCTGAATTCTCCACAGCACACCATGCAGCACTTGGATCTCTCTCCTGGCTCCTCTTTGAAGCTGCCAGTTTTGTAGAGCCATTTCTGGCACTGGTTTCCCCATCATGGCCTCCCCACCCACCCCAACACATTTTAAACAGTGCACATGGTCTGATGGGGAACAGTTATTCCCTTGAATGTTCACGAGTTGATAAGCAGTTTTTCAAATTCAAGTGATAATGTCAGTTCCAGTTTTATTGGCATGATGAAACAGAGATCACAGTGGGGACAGGCCCCTTGGAGGAGGAGGGAATAAGAGTAATTCTCTTCTGCTCTTTTACTAGCCCCTTTCACAAGCATGTGTGAGTGTGCCCAAAAGCCAGTCTCACGGATACTTCCTTAAGTATCTGTTGAAGATTAAATCATCTCATGTGCAGCCTGTAATAATGGCCACTACCAAAAATTGCTCCCATCTGAAAGCTGCCCAATGCTGCATGTTCCAAAACGAGCTGCTGACCTCAGATGAGAGCCCAGCGGGCAAACCACCACATCACAGACTTGGCCCTCTGCAGCACCGCTAATTGTCCCCTTGTCTGTGGGCACTGAGTGAAGGCAGCTGCTCAAGGGCAGGGGAACGGTGCTCTAAGCTTGTGTTAATGATTGACTTTCTCCTAAGCCCCATTTCCAGTGTGTTTGAGGAGATGCTGTCCCAGTCCCTGCTGAGGTACTCTTGGTCAAAGAGTCACTGCACCTCTGACACAATCCCAGTAAAGCCAATACAAGTTGTCCCACCCACATGTGCAGGCATTGGATTCGACCCAGGAACTTAACCAGAGACAATCATAAGCCAAATAACCCAAAACCAGATCCAACTTTGGTGCAGGGAGAGGCAAACCTGCCATGAACATGGAGGCTTTGACTCAAACCAGCCCCAAAACCAGCACGCATCTGTTGTCACTGCATTTCCACAAGATCCTGTTGAAATTACGACCAGCTCCCTGCTGGGGCTCTATTCCCCAGTGAAGCACCAGTGGTAAAAGGAGCTGGATGGGTAAAAATTACGCTTCCATTTAGGAAGATCCACTAATGGCACCTTGTGCATCTGTCACTGCATTAACAACATCAATTTGAGATGGTACATAAGGCGGGCAACTGGTGAAGGGAACAGCTTGCTTACATTAGGAGATCTGGCTGAAGGGGGACCTTTGGCTTTATTTCTCTGGAAGGATTGTGATCAGCTAACAGGAAAGTGGATACTTTCTTGTGGGTATTCACATTTTTGCAGATTGGATTCCTTTTGTATAGGAAGGGGGAGACGTGTCAGGTCAATGTGGGAAAAAAAAGTGGAACACTGTAGAATACTTGGGGAGCAAATGGAGCACAATTACAGCAATGGTAAAACACACGTGAACGCTCTGGAGAGCAGAGCTATGGAATAAAAGACACAAACTTAGCTTGTGGGGTCACTTTCACCCCCTCTCTCCCAAGAGTCTGGATTTGCCTCCTTCTGCCAAGGAAAACAACAAAACTAAATATAAAAATGCAGCAATCTGGGGAGCTGCTCCAGTGCCCAAAACGTAGGTGTCTAATGCTGTTTTAGGCACTGCTGGTGATCCAAGACATCTGCGTGGGGCTGGCAGATACAGCACCGGACCTATGTCAGGCTCCCTCCCACGCGGGGCAGCAGCCAGGGGCCAGGCAGGGAACCCTGGGGCATGGAAAAGGGCACTCCATGCCTACATTTGGGCATCTGAACGGCTTCCCCAGAGCCCTGTGTGTTTGGACAGTTGGAGTTAATCATCAAAGAGAAACGAGAAACAGAGCTTCCCTTAGCAAACAGCACTGTGAGATTTTGTAGCAGAGAGGGGAAAACAGAAAAGGATCCGAGCCCAGGGGACGTCCGGCAGAGTCAGAGGGGGAGGATGGGCAGGAGAGCATCCACACAGAGCAGCTGCCAGCAGCTCGGAAAAGTTTCAAATTCCTTCTGCGCCACGCCGAAGTTTAGTCATGAATGACAACGGGGGACCTGGGGACAGAGGGATATTTTCTGAAGGGTGTGATCTGCTGGCTTTTTAGACTCTTATGTGTTCCACATGTCTGAGCTCCTCCCAAACACGTCCTCTGCACATGCGGTGCAGCACAGCCGCGTTGTCCTCCCCGCCTTGCGGACAGGAATCTGGGAGCACGGAGGGATGTTTTCAGCTTGACCCCAGTTGTTGTCTGTGGGAGTTTAGGCCCCAAACTTCCTTTTCATGCCTTTGAAGCCAGGCACTTAAAGGGGAGTCAGACTTCAGCTCCCAGCTTAACCCTTTTCACCCTGTGTCTGTCCTCCCTCGGTGGGTAAAATAGTAGGTGTTTCTGTGCTTCGTTTGGTGTTTACAAGTTTTATGTAGCCATTAATATTTACAGTGAAGGAATAAAATAATCCCCTAAGGATGATGTTAACTCAGCCTTTCAGACTCTCTATATCTCCTGGCTCCTTTCTTCCCCTACCCCCCAGCAATGTGGACAGCCCTAGGATATAGGGCAGCTCAGTGCCCTTCTTAACCCCTACCCTTCTTTCCAAGAAGCATCCTGTTACAGAAAGGAGAAAAAAAAAAAAAAAAAAAAAAACCCCAACCTTGGTTGGAAACTTTAACAAATATTTTCAATTTTGCTGCCCCTGAAGTACCAGCAGGGAGAAAATTTTGAGTCCTCTCTGTGGTTTGTTTTATTCTCTAGATTTTAGCTCCACCAGCAGCTATATCAGTGCAAATCAAATTACGCCTCCTGTTTACTTATCTCCAGAGCGCTGACACTGGCAGCCGAGGCTTATCTCGGCGTGTCAGGAGCCAGCGCCTTCCTCGGGGCTAGGACAGGAACTCCACAGAAGCTACTTGGAGTGGGAAAAGGAGTGCAAATCAGGGAAAGCTCTGCTGCCTGCGCTGCCCAGCAGCGGGGCTACGTTCCCCTGCTCTGCTGCTTGCTAGGGGCACTGCGGGGAAGCCGAACTCCGAGATGCCCAGGGGGGTGGAGGCTGCCTCCTCGCTGTGGATTAGCAGCCTGGAAGCCAGGGTTTGCATTTTGGCTTACTCATTTGTAAGGAAGAGGCAGCGGTGGACCTGCCCGCAGTGGTGACGGTGCGGGCACTATTACGGAGCTGGCACTATTTCGCTGTCACCGCGTCCTTCCGCTGCTCCGGAGGCCGGTCTGCCCTGCTGCCTGGGAGGTGGGCGTTATTTCACGGGAGGAGTGTGGGCACAGGGGCCGTGTAAGCGCATCCCACTGCCCAGGAGCACGCAGAGCCCTCCTGGGCTGGCCCAGGATGACTCAGGGGCGAGGGCACGCCGCATTTCACTCTCGTGAAAAGCTCCGTGCCTCAGTTTCCGCCGTGGTGGTATGTTGGTTTTGTCCCAGTGCTGCTCTCAGATGTCCCGGCAGGGCAGCCTGTACAACAGGCTGAGATATGACGGGCTTATTGCCGTGTTTTGTACCGCCGGCAGCGCCTGGAGCCTCGGGCATCGCCACCACGAGTCTGACAGCCCCTGGGACAGAAAAACTGACTGCGCTCGGCTCGTGCTCGTGCCAGTTTTGCGGGGATTGCGGGATAAAAGCAGAGCTG
>VXBQ01002036.1:267436-325377 GCA_013400175.1 Phainopepla nitens
GGGGCCGGGGCCGGGGCGGGGCGCGCCGGGGCATTCCCGCCGCAGCGCCGGCAGGAAGCGGCGGGCAGGGCTGGGCGAGGGAGCGCGGGAGGCGCCTCATCCCCTTCTTCTCCTTGCAGATCTTCCAATGGAGGCAGCTGGAGAACCTCTATTTCCGCGAGAAGAAGTTCTCGGTGGAGGTGCACGATCCGCGCAGGTGAGCCACGAGACGGGCCGGGCTGAGCCGGGCTGCGCGGTGCCGAGCCGGGCCGAGCTCTGCCGTGCCGAGCCGGGCTGAGCCGGGTCCTGCCGAACCGCGCTGCCCCCGCTGCTGTGCGGGGCTCGCTGCGCTTGGGAGCTGGGGAACACTGAAGAGACAGGCAGTGGGTATCAAGCCGGGGGCTGCTGCTTCCTTTCAGCGGGACATTTCGGGTTCTGGTGTGAGTTTTTGAGGATGTGTTTCCCCTCGGCTCCTAGCGGTATTTTTTCCCCTTTCCCTCTGTTCTGGCACCTTGTGACCCCCGGGACTGTGGGACTCCGGTGCCTCAGCTGCAGTGCTGGCAGCCCTCGTGTGTGAAAGGGGGGTTTGCCTTGTCCCCGTGTTTCACTCAGAGCCCGGAGATGAGCGCCAGATTTTGTACTCACATGCTCTTTGTAAATAAATATTCAGTAGTGCAACTGAAAGGAGTGGCACAGAACCAGAGGTTTACCGCCGGCAGCCTGGATGAAAGCCCATCAGTCTTTTTGGCACAGGAGCGTTTTTTTCTTACTTTGGAATCCTAATGTGAGAGTTCAAGGGACTGTGCTGCGTCCCTTCAGTGCGTTCAGCACCCCTGGTGTGTTTGCGTTACTGGATGGTCACTGCACGCAGTGAATGTATGGCTCTGAAAGTTGTTCTGGCTAAAAGCAGTGTCTCGTTTGCACTGTAAGTATACCACTAATGGAAACCATCTCTCTGCCCAGACTGATTTGATGTGTTGATGGTAGTAGTGTGTTGCGCTGATCACTCAGCTGTGATCCAGTTTCACCTGTTTCCCATGCCTATCTAATATGTGTACTAATATATGTACTTTTATTAGGGGAATTTTGCATGCAGTTTCTATCCTTATTTAGCCTGATATGAGCAGAGTAGCACCAGTACAACGGTGCCTGTCAGCATAGGTGCATTTGTTAAAACAAACAGTGAGTAAAGCAGCTCATGTCATTGAACAGCTCCAGGTCAGCAGAACCTCAAAGCATCTGCTTAATATTAAGCATGTAAACAGTCGCGTGAAACCTAGCAGAGCAAATTCCCAAAGTCAGAGAATACACTGGGAGATCTTCCAGCAGCAGGAGCTGGAGGTAGTGCACTCCTTCCCCCACCGAGGCTCCGGCAGCCGGAGAGGCGTCAGAAACGCATGCTGCGAGCGACCAGCAGCCAGGAGCCCCTAAATGCCCTGAGTTCTGGCTGTTTTCCTGGAAGGAGCAGTTGCAAGAAAAAGAAAGGAAATAGCTCAGGGACCTTAAAATCATAGTGACATTTGCAACTCGATTTTGTGCATGAAATGTGACCGCACAGAGCAGCCTCTTCTCTCTCATTTGTATTTAGATTATAGGAATTAGTGACACAGAAGAGCTTCCGTTCTTTATTCCATTGCTTTGTTTCTCTGACTCAACACCAGGAGGACAAAGCCCTGTCCCAGGTTGTCAGCCTGGTACTTGCTTGCTACAAAGGCATTAGTTTGGTTGGATTTTCCATAATTTTGATTGGTTTTTGTATCCAGAGTGGCACCATCCAGGTGGAACTGGTGCTCAGGCTGTAGTGCCGCGCAGCACGTTGCAGTGGCTTGGTGGGAAGACAGCTGGGGTTGTAGTCTGCCAGCCAAGTGGGATAGACTCCTGCGAGGAGTTGTTCAGCGTGTGGAGGAGGAGGAGTAGCCAACGCAGTGCTCTCTCCACATTCCTCTCCCTGTAGCCAAACCAGAGCCTGAGTCAGCAAAGCCACAGTCAGGAGAGCGAGCGCAGCTCCGTGGTTGTGGCCAGGGCTGGGCAGCACAATGTATGTTTTGAAGCCCTGCCTCTGCCCATGGCTTCCTGTCCCCAGCAAACCATTTAACCTCCTTTCATTGCAGCTACTTATCCCATAAAGGAGGAAAATGATACATTTTAGGGTCTATCAACAGGGTTAATTCCACAGCACATGTAGCAGGTGTGGAGGGAGGTCATGGAAAAAACACTCGTGGGCTGTATCTCTCAGGTCTTCAAACACAGCTGTGGAAAGCAACTCCACAGCTCTGACCAACAGTCTGCACGTGTTCTAATGGAGTCTGCTGTTTTGATGGAAACATGATGGGAAACATGTACAGATTTCAAAAAGGAAAAAAATTAGAAATCACTGCTTTTACAGTGAGAAGATGAATGATTTGCAGAGTATGTTTCTAAGAATTCAGGAGTAACTGTGTATGAACTGAGTAGGATGACACCAGAATTAAGGCTTCAGCCCATGTTTGAGTGCCTTAATTTCCTCAGAGTTTTACGTGCCAGTGTGCTGCAGTGGTTTGTGTCCTTAGACCAATGTGAAGCATCCAGAGCTGGATCCACTCTCCAGTCTCAGCTTCAAGAACGCCTCCCAGCACAGCCTCCATTCCCTGTCCAGTGACAGCACCATCAGCTGCTGTCCTGTTGCATCCATGGAGACTTTCCTCACAAGAGCAGGACAAGGTCTCTAGCACCACTCACAAGGACTCAGCACAGGGTAACACTGAAACATGAGATCACAATTGTCTCAGACTTGTTTGCATTGGCCACGGCTGTTTTCTCGGAAATTTCACTCTGATTTGTAGCTCCATAATTTGACTTTAACGCATTTTGAGGTGCTGAAAAAGCCCTGATGGGCTGTCAGCCCTCTCCTAGACTGAACATTGCCAGCAGTTCTCTTTGTGCTGCAGGGTTTTGGTTTTCTTTCATTCTTGGCTCTATCACAACTTTCTTCAATGGTTCACCTCCCCATGTTCACCTCCAACTTTGGACAAGGCAGTGGCCCACAAGCACCAGAAGAGAGGTGGCCAGTGCAGGAGGGGAACCTTAGCAGGCTTGAGGACTTTGTGAGGGCTGGTAAAAGAGTTGACTCCCCTTTGCAAGGCACAGCTCCTGGGCTGTCCTGCAGTGTCACCTCCACACCTGCATGGCTCAGAGTCCCTGCTGACTGTGGGCTCTGGCAGCCCCTCTGGCGACCTGTTTCTCAGGCTGTCTCTTGCACTGGTCCCTCTTCACCACCCATGTCCCTAAAAGTGTCACATTTCTGAGCAAGCCTCTGTACCCATGTCACATCATTTCATAACCCTGCTGTACCACAAGACCCATCTTAACAGACTGGAGAGGAAGCCCTCATTTATTTGGGGCTCTGTAGGTCAGTGGTGTGGTTTATTGCAGCCAGAGCTCCATCCCTGCAGTGGGAGGAGTTCACAGGCCAGGTGCTGAGAGCCTGAATGTGCACTGTGCTGGTGTCAGGGGCTCTGCTGGTGGGGTTGCTTTTGAGAGATGGGGAGGAATAATCAAGCAGGTTTGTACAGCTGTGAAAGCATGGGGAAACCTAACCTGTGTTTTTTTGCTAACGTTTGAGAACAATTGGGAGTCCCAGAGAGGAAATATTTAGCTCTTATTTTTCCTGTTTTTAAATTCACTCAGCTAATCACAGAGTCCCATTCTTCTCTCTAGGGCACTAGGCAGCCCCCTCTGAGCCTCACAACTCCCTGCCCCCATACCATGTGGCTAATCCTGCTACATCTGCTTACAAGTGGTGAAATCAAGGTTCCTGAAGAGTTTCTCTCACACTCCCTAAAGCAACCATTGATCCTGTGGGTCTTTAGTTGTTACTTGGGTCCTAATATTTGGGAGCCATTGTCCAAAGCCAGAGGCAGTGGAGGGTGTGTGGACTTGGCCTCAGATATCTCTGCATGTGATGAGACACAGAGGATTTGCACAGACTTTGGCCTTAGTGGCTCCTCTGGGATACACAAGTCAGTA
The DNA here is from genome assembly GCA_013400175.1 of Phainopepla nitens. Classification (NCBI taxonomy): domain Eukaryota; kingdom Metazoa; phylum Chordata; class Aves; order Passeriformes; family Bombycillidae; genus Phainopepla; species Phainopepla nitens. The sequence goes on from VXBQ01002036.1 coordinate 271,421, forward strand.
TCAGCTCAGCCAAACCCAGGGATACAGTCTGAGCTGGACAAACTGGATGATCTTTACTGTTAGTCCTCTGGAGCTTGCTATCTTGAGGAGATACGCTCTCCTAGCTTGATTAGAGATATTTATTGCTGGTTTCTAAGCATTTTTTCCCATTAACACGTGGGTGCACACAGTAAAGACAGCAGCTTTTAGTGTGAGATTTGTGACACAAATGTGAGCTTCTGCCACAGGAAGCAATCTGGTGAAACCTTTGTGTAACTCCAGTTCATTCTTTTCTCCTCTCCAGGGCATCTGTGACCAGGAGGACTTTTGGGCATAGTGGCATTGCTGTGCATACGTGGTACGCCTGCCCAGCACTAATAAAGTCTATCTGGGCTATGGCCATTAGTCAACATCAGTTCTACCTGGACAGGAAGCAAAGTAAGGTAAGCATGGAAGTGCACATTGTGGTGGATGAGTCTTTCTCACTCCCCACAATCCCAGCCACATCAAGTCCAGATGGTGGCTTCTTTCCTGCCCTCCCTTTCTACTCCAGATCAAAAAAAAGGTGAATTGACTCAAGATATTTGCTAGTCTCGACCAGACTGAGAAAATTTGTGTTGAATTCATGCCTGTGGGAGTAAGGATTGAGGAAAAGGTTGTATTGAGCTGGGGCCAAATTGAAGGAGCCAAAGTTAGCAAGCAGTTAGGGTCACGTCCCTGTCTGGATGGTTTCCACATCTTGAACTTTGTCATAAAGTTAGGGCAGCTTCCAATAATTGAGTTCAAAGTAGCTTCACAACCTACAACTGTTAGTGGATTCTTCTTGCTGTCCCTTGTTTTTTACTGATGTATTTTCCTAGAAATGAGGGGTAGGGATAGTATTTTAGCAGGAGAGCAGGAGGCTTGACAGCCTGGCCGTACGAGGAGCTGTTGCAATCTGGTGCTGTACAAAGGGCCACGTAACACACAAAAGAAACCACCTTGAAACCAGAGGAGTGTGTGTTCTCCCTCTTAATTCCTTTCATCAGCAATTTTAGGCATACCCAGAGCAGCAGGAGATCGCTTTGATCCCTTTGAGATTAGTTTGATGCAGAGAAACGACTTCCCAGGCAGACTTCACTCCATATGAGCATGCTGGTGTAAAGCTTCAGAGAAGACAGAGCCTGTACTCAGTGGGTACCTGCATTGGTCCTCATCTTTGGTGAAATGGCAGAATGTGCAGGTGATGATCTTCCAAATGCCTGAAACAATCTTGATATCTTGCTGTTGTTGAAAGCACTGAATGCATTTTCAGGCTAGGGCTGTTCCCTTCCTTGCTCTGGCCCTAGCCCTGTCAGCTCCCTTCAGGAGCCAGCTCAGCCCACTAAACTGGCAGAAAAATATTTATTTTTCCTGCTTTTCTTTACTGCATTATTTTTTCTGCCAGTTAAATTAATCAAGTTGGCTTTCTGGAATTATGTGGAGGGCCATGAGAGTGCTGTTAGTCCCATTCCTTCTAAGCCCCTCTGACATTGCTTTCCCCATCATAAGCTCTGTGACTTTATTGTAGAGTGGGTAGGACTTTTGGATGCCCTGGGCATGGTTGCACTCACTTTGGCCATGTCTCATGTAATGCAAAAATCCAGGTTTCATCTTAGTTGCCATAAGCTGTGTTGAATTTAGGGATGTAGCCAACTTCCCAACCCTGCCTAAGTGCCAGCTATAAATATGGACAAAATTGCATACTCACTGATACCAAGGAAAGCTTTCCTGTCCTTCTCTGCTCAGGACCATCAGGGCAGTACACAGTCCTCTCTGTCAACTCAGGTAAATTTCAAGCAAATAGAGGTTTATTTTTCTTTACTTTTAACCAGATGGATTTGCTGATCTAGCTGCAAGGTATTTAGGTCACAAGCAGCCAACAAAAAAAAGGAGATTCCCTCTTCCTCCCATTCCTTTGGTAAGAAACTGGGTCTCTGAAACACCCAGGACTTCCCTTCAGTGACTCCTTTTGTTGTTGGCAGATTGTGTTTCAGTTTTATCTCCCCTCTCTCACACTCCTACAGGCAGCACCACCCACCAGCCCTCGTTTGTCAGCCTGTCACGTCTGTGACCATGTCAGCGTGCTTTGTCACAATAATCCCAGTGGTCATGCTGAGGCTTTGAAGTTAAGGCATACAAATATTTTTGTCCCTTTCTTTTAAGGGAACCGATATTTTCATCTGTTGTCCTCATCTTTGACGTGACACTGTCAATATTGATAGATCCATCAATTTTAGTTGATCTGTTCAGTTCATCCTCCTGGTCACTTCAAGGACACAGTGCTCATATAAGCTTCGCTTTGGAAAACTAGTAAATCATATCCCAGAGTGGGGTGATGTGAAATGTCTTTGGTTCAGCTCTCAGGGGCCTAGACAAACATTTATTGAGTTTCAGGTCGCATGGGTTTGCAGCCCCTTAAATCTCAGGCCTCACTTCAATTGAATCCTCAACTTCAAAGCAAAACTTAGATATTCCTTCCTTTCATGTCCAAACTTGGCATTTCATATCATTTTGACAAAAGAAAGAAAAATAAAAACAAACTTAGAGGAAAAAGCCTGCTGGAGCTCAGTGCACAGCTGAGCCTTTGCTCCAGTGATGTAGATTAGATGGCGGGAGATGTGACATAGTGATAAAGAAAGCTTGAACTCTGTGCTCCTCACATAACTGGGCACCAGTTGGATCTGGACCAACAGCTCCACTGGAAAGAAAACCCTTCACTTGATTTTAAAAAGAAATAAAATCCGCTTTGCCTGGATTCTGACCCTTTGGCAAGTGAGGTCCCAGCCGTGGCTGCAGCCCCACTCCATGCTGAGCTCCTGCCAGCTCGCCGGGTTCCCAGCGTCTCGCTCCCTGCCGATCTGGCTCTCTCTCCCTGCAGTCAAAGCGTAACGTGGAGACTGAAAAGATCCCCAGCTTCCCCAGTGAGCTTGTCAGCGTGCAGAACTCCTGTCAGCTTCCCTTTTTTTTCAGGAGACAGATGCAGCAGGGCTTGAAGGCATGTCTTTGCTCTGTTGGCTGCACTGAGTCAATCAAACGCTTGGCCTAGAAACCTTGAGAAGTCCCAGTTTGTGGGAATTTTCAACACCACGTTCCTCCAAGTGCAAGGCTTTTTGGCTGAATGAACTGGTAGAAAATAGGCCAAGAGTTTCAAAAAACCACCTCCAGCAAAGCCCCATCACTGCAGCAAGAGGGATTAATTCATCCCTAGTGTCTATCTTCTTCCTCATTTCACTTACGGATTTTTCTTCACCCTCTGACCCTGTCAGAACAGCACTGGGGATCAGGTTGGCCCCATGCTTTGAAATGACTCATGAATGAGCCAATCTTCCTCCACGTAAAGGAGACTTGGCAGGTCTGTGCTAAGTGCTTTAAAATTTCTGAGCCTGGAGGGACTGTGGGGCTCGGGGGAGCACTAATGGGGTGTAACCCAGCTTTGCAGAGCTGTGCTGCAGCACTCAGCCTGCACGGGCCTCATGCTGGGCTGCTGCTCAGTGGCCTGTGTGAAATGAGCTGTTGCTGTGACTCCTGCTGCTGCTGAGAGCCTGTCCCGTGCACGAGACCACCCGACACATTGCTGTAGGCATGACTGGCATTGCTGTAGGCAGCAGAGGCAGCAGGGACTGAGCAGCAAGGAAAATTAACCCCATTCCTTTCTGGAGATGTTTCATCTGCACTGTTCAGTGCAGGGCACCATTGGCACAACTGTGATCAGATCTAAAACCTGCTCCTATGGTTTCAGCAGCTTTGAATAATACCCTCTGCAGAACAAGGTCACTCTGCCCTGCTAATCCTGTCTGCTGGTTTGTTCTTCCTCTCTCCTGGCTCCAGGGATGCCAGGCTTTGGTCTTATATCACCTTTGCATTTGCCCTATATAGGGTACAATTCCAGCCACTGCTGGCTTGGCCAGGACCACAACAGCACCCAGCAGTCACATTGCCTTCACTCAGCACTTTGGTTGGTGCCCAGTCAGACAGGTAGGGCCAGTGTGCCTCAATTTGCATTCTGAAAATGAGTGGAAATAAACTACAGGGCTGCTTGCTGTAACTGTCCTACAAAAACAGGAAGATCACTGCCTCATGGAGCAGGAGGGATGGATCTGTCTGTGCAGACTTGGGGTTTGTGCCTTTCTGAGGCATCCACTGCCAGGACTCAGGTGTTGGGTCAGGCAGATGCTGGATTTGATCAATGCAGCTGTTCCTGGGGTTATACAGAGTACACATAACCCTACATATACATGGGGTTGTACAGCATATGTACACCTGCAGGGCATTCATCAGCAGGACAAAGGCAGTTGGTAGGCTTGTTACCTCCAAAGGTCTGGCATTGCAGTAAGACAGTTCATGCTTAGGCTCCTTAACAAGACTTCAGTAGAAGGAAATCTCGTTAGATAAAAGCAGTGATTTTCCTCTTCACCTGGAACTAACCTTCCAGAACTATTTGAAGATGCTGTTTCACAGGCCTTGTTTCTGACCAGAAACATCTGATTCAAGAAGCTAAAGAGTGCTGTCCTTCTCCTGGGGCTGATTTTAGGGAGGAACTGCTGGAAATGAGAAGTGTCTAACTGGTTGCAGCATTATTTGAAGAGGGCCAGTAATGGTTGACTGATCTGCTTTGGTATCTTGTCAGGTAATTCTGCCTTTGCACTCACAACTACTGCACTGTTCACTCTTGCAAACAAGTGAGAGCACACACCCTGTTATTTGGGTTGTTGTGGAAATAAGCTTGTGAGGCATTTGGGTACCTCGCAATGGTAATGACAGAGCCTATAAATACCTGAGAATAATAAATTATGATAATACTTCTGAGGGTGTTTTCAGTGTACAGCTTTCCCAATGTTGTCTTCATTTGCAGTCTTAAATTAATCTCAGAAATACAGTGTGCTACAGGGAGACATTTTCCCTCCCCTGTTATTTCAGTGATACACAAACAGAGGCTGGGATCACTAAGAACTTAAGGTTAAGTGTCTTACCCAAAGCCCCACAGCACATCAGTAACAGAACTAAGAAGCTCAGTGGTGAGCACTCAGCCATCAGTCCAGGCTTAGTTCTTGTTAGAATGGTTTCTTCTTCCTGAGGATGTGAAGTAACACTGAAAATCCCACCGTGACAAGCATTCCTTGTCCTGTTTCTTGTTATTTCCAATGAGAACAGATCACACTCTGGTATGTGGACATCAGTCAGCTTTGATTTGTTAGCACAGTAATGCTGTGCCCATTCCTTGAGCTGTGTGGCCAGGGCTGAGTCTCTTCTGGCCTTGAGAAGGTGCAGAGGTGAATGCTCAAGTGATCTTGAACTGGAGCTTCACCCCCTTTTGGATAAAACTCTTCTTGCAAATGGAGAGTCTTGGCAAAATGTGCCAACAGCTTTCTGTGTTCTGGGAAATTAAAATTGCAGGTCAGTGGCCGTGAAAGAACAGGTTAATTGAAGCTCAGAAGCACAGAGCTTGTAAGATTTGAGCAATGGGCTGAGACGACTGTTGGAGGTCCATTCCAGCTGAAATATTCTAATTAAATTCTATTCTATTCTATTCTATTCTATTCTATTCTCTAGGTTTAGGTACTATGCATTATTTACTTTCTTGTAATTACAAATTGCAGCAATCCTGTTGACATTTGTTGGGGAACAATGGCCATGCCCAAATGTGGCCACTTACTGAGCTGGGCTGGCTGTTGTTTCCTGCTAGAGTAATGTTAATGCTTTGAAGAGGTCCCTCACAGTAGGGGCACTGCATGCAGCTTGCTGGTCTAGACAATAACCTGAATGTGTTTTCCTGTCAGTATTTTCTTCCAGCTTCTTATGACAGCCCATTTAAGGCATGTCCTCACTGTGTCTTGTTCCAGAGCTTATTGGTGATTTATGAAGGCCCCTTCTGGCTTCCTTTAGATGCTAGCGATGGTCTTTAGCTTTAAGCTTTTCAGCAGGTTATTGTGATGGCATTTCTGAAGATTTCTTATTTTATGTGGTAAAACAGTGACTCCATACATCCTTTGTTTAAGAGAGAAAAATGTGCATGGCGAAGCAGAGAAAAACCCAAACAACAGGAAGCGATGCCAGAATTGTACCCACTTAAGAATGTGAAAAATAAAGCAGTGAATACTGTGCCAGATTGCTTCTATTCTTGTAAAATAATCCAAGTTTGCTGTGGAGGCCTTTTTTCCTGCCACAGCAAAAGGTCTTTTCCTTCTGTGAGCTTTCAAGAGGCATTAGATCATTACTAACTCCTGTGTCCACCTCCAGTCCAAGATTCATGCTGCAAGAAGCCTGAGTGAGATTGCAATTGACCTGACTGAAACTGGAACCCTCAAGACCTCAAAGCTGGCCAACATGGGGAGTAAGGGCAAGATTATCAGCGGAAGCAGCGGGAGTCTTCTGTCATCAGGTAGGTCCTTTGTCCTCTCACTGGAGGGAGTATGGTGGGAAGGGCCGTGGCCATGGTGTAATGGGGAGCAGCCAGAAGCTGCACTGCAGAAATGAAAGTCACTTCCCTTTAGCCTTTCTGCCTGTCCAGGTGGCAGTCCATCTCTCAGCACCTTGCTCCACAAACAGCACAGGCAGCAGCCTGCTCCTCTCTCTTTACCACCGCTTGTTTCCTCCTTGACTACAGGATGTCATCTCCAACCTCTCAATTTCCAGCTGAAACCTGGTCTCTTTTCTACCCTAACTGTCCTTTGGTATCCAGCTTATCCTGAGGCAGATGGGTTTGTGAAGGAGTGCCCAGCCAGCAGTAGGGAAGCAGTCACCCAGTGCAGCTCACAAGGGAAAACTGAGGCTGGGAACTGGTGATGTTGCTCAGCATTGTTGAGACAGGATGTCTTCTTCACCAAGTGCACATCTGCTTTGCCTCTCTGTTGCTGGGATTTGGCTGCTGTCCCAGGCTCAACAGAACTATTCCCTAGCACTCTACCAAACTAGTGCCAGGGTCCTGAAGGTTTCTCATTGTGGCTTAGAGCACTTCCCTGTGAGAGGAAGATTTCATGTGTGAGAGAAACCAAGGAAAGATGATGCAGAGGAGAGCTAGAGCAGGAGAAGTGGAGGACTGGAGAAGGGTGGTCAGGAGGCTGTGATTCTTTGATACTCCTCTGTCAGTCTGGACCAGGCAAGCTGTGTGTAAAACAGTGATAAATGTCACTGCAGGCTTAAAGCAGGGGGTGATATTTAGCAAAGAGCTTGAAGGTGCTTAGATGAGCTCTTCAGGAGAGCAAGGTTTCTGGTATCACTGTAATTAACAGTTTCAGACAATTAAATACATTCTGTTAAGCATCACATCAAAACCAAATGTGTTGAGATGTGGAACAGCAGAGAATAACCTTCTCAGGCTTGGGCAAAGGAAGAACCAATCTAAGAATGCAAATACTTTAAAACTGAACCCACACTGATGCAGTAGGTTAGCTCTGCATCACTGTATCCTTCATGTCTCTTAAAACCCTCTTGGAAAATGTTCAGGAAGGGGTTAAAATGTGCAGTGCTTCCTGAGCTGCTTGCTGTGCAGCTCCTTACCTTGCCTACAAACAGAATTGCCTTTCTGCTCCTGAGGTCTTCCTGACAAAGTATACAATCCACTGTCTGTGCCTCCCATCGCCTGGGGAGTTGCAGTAGCTCAGGAGCTCCCAGGTTGGTGTCAGGTTGTTGGAAGTCTTTGTTTGTTTGGCATTTTCTCCAGCTCTCTTGCTGGAAAGTAAGTATTAAGTACCCCAAGAAAGTTGTTAAGGTCTTTCTAAGATCTCAGCCTCCTGGGCACCATTCCTAAGTTTGTGAGAGCTACTTGGTAGTAATCCTGTTTCCATGTTAATACATGGACCTTTTGTGTTCCTGGAAGAAAAACCACTGGGGTCTGCTTCTGCTCTTACACCTGGAGAGAACAGTAGCCATGTGAAAGCCAGCAAAAAATCAGGCCCAGAAAAGCTGGTGTAGGCCCAGCATCTGTCAGGGTTGAGTGTATGGAAATTCCAAAGTGGGAGCTGCCTATGCTTTTATTTCTGTACTTTTGTGCTCCCTGCACCTTTCTGGCCGGGCACAGGATTTGTAGACTCATCAGAATTGCACTAGTGACTAGACTCACCCTGAGTTCATTGACCAGGTGAGTCATTTCTTCAGTCCTTGGTAGGTGGATCTGCCTCCCTGGGTGCCTTCACAGCACTGTGTGAACCTCTGTTTCTGACAAGGTGCTGCTGGTGGGCCGGGCAAGCACAGCTCCCTCCATGTTCCTTCCTTCAGAGCTGCCTGTTATATCCTCCCAGCTCTGGGGAGATGGCTCTCCCCATAATGTTGAGGAGAGCTGAGGAGAGCTACAGAGTTTTCTGTGGCTGTGTGCCTTCCAGCAGCTACAAGCAGCTACAAGAAAATACTGAGAGAAGATGTCTGGCAGAGGTCAGGTACCAGGGAATTGGAAACCCTGGGTTGTTTCCACACTCAAACCCCTCTGCTCCAAGATCCCCTTCTCTTTAGCCTGGCTAGTGGAGGTGGCCCATCCCTGTCCCACTGGATGGGAGGGGGCATTCATTGTCTGCCCCACTGGGCACAGTCACTGGCTCTGTCCCAGGCTCTCCGTTTCCTCCTATTGTGCCAAAGATTATTGGCACACAACCACAACAATGATGGGTTATCGCACTACGGCCTGCATGCTGGAGAGAATAAGTGCAAATGATTAAGTGGCCACAGTGGACTTCCAGGCTATAAATACCTCAAGTGACTCGAAATCACAAGGTCAGGACTGAATCTCTGTTTGCCCCCACTTCCCTGCTATTCTCAGTCCTTTTTTTTCCTGAAAATGCCTTGTAGTCATTTCCTCCCTCCATCTCACTCCTCCTCACTGGAGGGGCTGTCAGCGCCGTGAGGAGCCTGCCAAAACTGGCATGTCTCCCCTGGGCTTGCAGCAAGTCTGCAAGGAAAGGTTTGTTGTTGCTTCCAGCTGTCACACTGTCTGGAGAAGATCCTGCTGTGCAGTAGAAGGCAGTCGCTGCCCCACATCACTTACAGTCTCGAGAGACAGCAGAGGGGAGATGGAGTCTTACACTGGGAAGTGCCTTCCTCATGATCACAGCAATTCGAGACCAAAGCCTCAGGTCCTCCATTTTTTCCCACACTCTTGATCTCAGGTTGTCCACTGCAGATTTGTAATTTTGATGCCCAAGTCTGTTTCTCACAAGCTGACTGTAGTTTTTGTCCTCATTTTGGATCTGAAGGGGCCTCCCTAGGACAGTGGGCTGCTGTGATTTAGCTCAGGGATCTTCTGCTCAGGATCTGTGGGCCATCCCTCGACATCTGGACAAAGATTAGCCCGTGAATGAAAGCTCTGCTTTCACACAGGCAGGAACCAAATCAAAGCCAGCAGAACAAAACCAAGTTAGTTCTAAGGTGAATTTTTGCTTTGGAGCCTGTGCCGTGAGAGCCCTGCAGGTCTCCAGGCTAGTGAGGAGCCCTGTAGTCGCTGGGTTATGGTTGGACTGAACCCTAGACTGCCTTCCTCATGTCTGTGGGCAGAGGAGACAGAGGAGCATCTCTGCTTTGGCTCTGCGGACGCACTCAAGGGGCTGCAGCCGCTGGCCCCGTTCCTTTGGCAGCAGTGGAGGTTTCCCGTGCCGGGGCCCGTTGGTTTGAGCGCAGCCGGCGGTTCCCAGGCCGCGTCCGGCGGGGCCGCGCCCTGCTGCGGCGGGGGGCTGCTGAGGGGGACGGCCCGCGGGGATTTTTGTGAGCAGGATGCTTTCCTGCGTGGGGCAGCTCCGGCCGAGCTCCCGCGCCGCGGAGGACATCCCACGTGTCGGGCAGAGACCAGAGACAGCGGCTGCCTGGGGCTGCCGGTTCTGGTGCGCTGACATCCTGGGGCAGGGAGCCAGCGGGGGGAAGCTTCCCTCCCTGCTCAGGGGACAGCCCTCCACAGGGACCTCGGCCCGATGCCAGCGAGCTGGAGCCAGCAGCCGGATGTCGCGTGAAGGGTTTGCCGTATTTAGATGTGTTTTTCCTGGAGCGGGAGACTTGGAGAATGAGAAAGAGAAGAGATGCCTGAGTGCTTTTGCCTTGCTGCTGCTGCTCAGCCACCTCCTTGCATCTCCTCTCCCCTCACAGCTGGTGTCACCAAGACTTGGCTCTCTCTGCTCTTCAGCATCCCATCTGTCCTTGCTGCTTGTTTCTTCCTTCTCATCTATCCCTTTTCCAAGCTGGCTACGATCTGCTACAATAGATGGAGGAAATAGTGACAAACAGTGAGTCACCGGTAGGACTTTTCTCTCCAAAGTGGTGTCTGGTCTCACCCCTTTGGCAGGCTTTAAAGCAAAGCGTGTCTTGGACCCCAGCAGACCTGTACCTGCATAACACTTGAGCAGATCCTTCAGGGGTGTGACCCATGTGCTGCATGTCCCCTTCAACATCACCAAGACTGTCCTGACCTCACCACTATAGAAGTGAGCAGAACCCAGCCTGTTAGCATTGGTGAAGTTCAGCCATGAATTCTGCTGGAGGAGTTGGACAGGGAGGACCATGTTCTCCCTGCATTTCTCAGCTCATGTTCTCCTGAATGTCAGTGGATGAAGAAATCACCCAGAGAGGCCATATGGGTATCAGAAGATGAGTACTGTTTCCACAGATTAGTAGGGCATTAAGTGGACATTTAGGTCACCAAGACCCGTGTCCCATCCTGTATTCTAAGAAAGAAAGGGCACATACACACAAAAACAGCCCCCAGTTCAGCAGGTTCCTGGTGCCCACCAGAGAGAAGGCCCTGTGCATGCTACCTGGTGTATTTTCACAACCCTTTTTGTTTTAGGGACATGAAATGGTTCTGCAGAAGTGTGTGTTAAAATGCAGAGTTTGGTAAACCCTTGCACTGCAAATGGGAAGGAGGCTGAAAAATTATTTTTACCAAAAAGTTCATTATGTATTTCAGCAATGTCTCCCATTTACTACATTAGGAATTAACTCTAATTGTGGGAGATAAAACACCTGAGAAAGCATCCCAGTCAACCAGTTCTGTTGCAGCAGGAGCCTCTTGTGTTAGGAGTGATCTCTCAGGACTGATTTTTCTCTCTTGGTGATTCCCTTTGGAAAGCACTGGGCAGCCATGACTCAGTGACCTTATCTAACAAGGCTGATTTAATGTAGTATCTGCTTGATTGGTTTGGTTTGTGCTGTTCTTTGATTATTTCTTGGTTGTTTTTACGGTATTTTGATTTGTCCTGACATTTTTGGGTCAATTTCCACTGGGTTTGGAAGTGGATCTCTGATCACAGCCTTTTTCAAGGTAGGATTGATACATATTTATAAATAAAGAGCCTCTAACCGAAGCTATAGGCACCCAGCAATACAAAGCATTGTTCTCTGCTCATTTACAGTCATCTCATACAGGTGTTCTCCTGACTGATCAAGTTTCCATTTGCTTTTCACCCATGAGAACAGGCAGAGAATCCAGCCAATAAAAATCTAATAATACAGTGCAAAGTAATTCAGCTTTTAAATAAAAATTCAAAACCAAACATTAGTGCCAGTGAGTGGATGACTTTGGTTTCAGCAGTAATCCCATTGCTTCACTCAGAACGTGACAGCTTGCTTCCAGGTCCCCTCCAGTTCCTTTGCTTTTTGGGTGCAGTGAAAAAGATGGCAAAATGGGCACTCAGTGGACAAAATGTGCACCAATTGCATCGGGGTGGAGACCAGTGTGGTTCTCACACAGGGAAAGCACAGCTGGAGCAGATGCTGTGAACTCTCTGGGCTTGATGTGGGTCCCTACCAGCTCAGCCAGAAGCCTTTTGTTTCCTTCTTGTGGGCATACCCCAGATCAGGACAGGGGTCTGGTCAGGCTGTTCATATGCTTGTAAATATTTCTCTGTAGCTGCTGTGGCAACCCACACAGCAAAAACGGAATAGCTTTTAAAAATAAATCTGAGGCTGGCGTGGAGGTATGGAGCACACAGAGGAAGGAAAGGGGAAGAGCAGTTGAAAGGAAAACATAGGTCATTAAAGTTGTCATAAAAGAAAAAAGGAGAAGGTTCAAAACATCTGCTGGAATCATGAGCAACTTTTTACCAGGACTTGGCAGTTTGTTGACAAATCCATGAAGAAATTCAGCAGTTCAGTTTTGCTAGTAACTGCTCACCAGGGTTACTATTAAGAATTACTACTAAGTGCTGGAGAGCAATTTCCCTGCCAGTGCAAATACAGGGCTTCTCTGGAAGTTCTTCCAGCACAGACGTGTCTGCAGAGTGGACTTTTGCTGCTTTTCGAGGGCAAACACAAATAAAATGAGGATTACTGCAGCAATTACCCAAGCATCTTACTGCGAGGTTCTCCTCCTTTGTCTGATAAGGCTCAGCCTGGCTGACCTTTAGAGAGATCTCTTCCACCACCCCCACTTCAGGACAGCCCAGTAAAAGGTGTAAGGAAGCAGAGTGGTGTTTCACTGGATAAATGCCAGCTATCTTTCTTCGTGAAAACTGGAGAAAATATTGGTGGAAAAGATCTGTGAGATTCTCTGCTCCATCTGAGCCAATGCAGAACTTCTGTGGCAATTTTTGCCTCAATCCCCTTTCAGTTGAGCTTTAATGATCTGCTGGAATAGTAGCAATGAAAGATGAAGCTGCAAGCACAGATTTCACTGTTTTGCTGCCAAAATTAAGAATTGTTCCTAGATTCCTTCCAAAGCTCTGTGAAATTTCAGCTTTTTCAACCTCCTTGGGCTGAGTGCTTTCACTGAATGCTTGGAGGCCAAGCTGCAAACATATCTAGGAGTCCCCTCTAGCCCCCATCTGATGACAGGTGCACAGAAAATTCCATGTACCATCCTGTTGTATCTGACTCCTGCAGATAATAAAGGTGTGTTTTCTCTGTGCCATAGCTCCAGAGGGGCATGGAACAGGTCACTACTGTAAAAAAAATGTTTCTGTTGATACAGCAGCAAGAGGAGGGATAATGAGAATATCCATCCTTTATTGTACATGGGGGAAACATAGTGACAAAGGATAAGGTTACTTCATCAAGAAGTTCCCCCTGAAGAGCTGAAATTACAAATGTTGTCATGACATCTGAGCAACAGAGTCTGAATTAAAGCACAGACCTACTTCAGTGGGAGCTGCTGGTAATTGCCACTTGAAAAGCCAAGCCATTTGGACATGCAGTTAAAATCTCGACCTGCATCTTCTCAAGAAACAGCTACTACCCCAGAAGGAGCTATGATTGGGGTTTTTTGGTGTATTTTACAGGAATCATGCTAGGTAATTTTGTTCCATTACAGTTTTTCATAGAACAGGCTCTGTAAGTGGATTGAATTACATGTTTGCTACTAGGATAATTGCAGTTCTTAAGAAGTAAGCTGTATTGTGAAATGGTTTCTCCTAGACTTAATTACCAAAAAATACATCTCCAGGGTTTTGTAAACTGTACTTTGCCATTGGGAGCTTTCATGGGAATTGTATGTGGGTTTCCTCTAAGATCTTTAGATGAATAATTTTGCTGCTTTTATTTTTCCAGATAATGATTACAAATGTCTTTATGTGCTCCATTGTCAAATCTCTGACTGTTAGCTTAAATATTAAAGATTTGCTGTAAACAAACATGACTGGGTAACACCTGCTTCATGTCATGGTCCAATTTCTTTTTGGAAGGACTCTGTCCAGGCTTTGGTAAAATTACAGGCACTCCAGATGTGTGTTCTGCTCTCAGCTGGCCTAGTGAAATCATTGTTTATTGACAGGTTCCCAGGAGTCAGACAGTTCTCAGTCTGCCAAGAAAGACATGCTGGCTGCACTGAAGTCCAGGCAAGAAGCTTTGGAGGAGACACTGCGCCAGCGCTTGGAGGAGCTGAAGAAGCTGTGCCTGCGGGAAGCGGTAGGCAGTGGAATTTTATAACCTGCAACACTGTGCTTCTCACTTTGTTACAGCATGCTCCTTGTTTGGAGGTGGGGTGGGGTTAGGAGATGAGATTCCTTCCACAGTCACCTCTTACAAAACCCGTTGTACAGTGGCCTCAGGGAGATCCAGCTGTTTTGACTCTGGATTGCAGAGTCCAGGGCTTTCTTCCCCCAGAGAAGGGGACCCCATGTCAGCTGGGTACCCAGTTGGCTTGGGGCGAGGAGGGCGCTCAGCATCCATGTCTGCTCTTTGAAATTGTGAATAAGTTGCATTCAGCCAGGCTTCTTGCTAACTTTCATAAGAATATTCTGCTACCTAAATGCCGTATGAAGGCTGTTCTGTGTGCTGGTCATCACTTCTCAGAGCCTTTTGACTCCATTAGCAAAAAAAACCCCGAGGCTGGCACGCTTTCTTCTTGGAGCAGGCCCAGCTTCACATGCTTTTCCTCTCCGAGCATGCTCTGCCATACAGCACACAAGGTCTCATCTGCTCCATGCAGATTGCCTTCATCCAGTCAGCTCTGGCACTGCTGGAAAGGAATGCCAGTGTGGTGGCAGACCTTGCAAAGAGGAAACACTGTGGTCATCCCAGGTCATGTAGCACAGCTCAGGAGCTCATAACCTTCCCACTCACCTTCCAGCTCATTTTGGAGTACATAGGAGGCCATTTAGTGGTCATTTTAATGTCTGGGAAGATCACAACTCTGCTGCAGCTGTGTGTGGAGATTAGCAGCAGTGTACTCAGGTCATTCAGCAATCCTCCCATGTTTACCAGGCATGTGTATCTGATTTTAGTAACAAATTGTGATGTGTAACACAACAGGAAGCTGGCTGCACACAGTGGCACAGACATCTTCCAGTTCTTGCTTAATATTTGTTGTGTTGTATACCTTTTGACAAAAATCAGAGAAATGGTCACTGATTCAGGTGTCATTGCACTTTGTTTCAATTAATTTATAGTTTCAATGCCAAAAAGAGCATTAAAAAGTTGGGGGAAATATCTCTTGACAAAGAACATCAGCAGAAATCTCTGCTGCCCCTGTTCCCATTCTTTACTCCATGGGAGCCATCCCTTCCCACCTGAGAAGTCCTGGTTGATTTCAGCAAACAGCTTGTGCTGTGAGAAAGGTCACAGGACCAGATCCAATCTCTAAGTCCATTGAGCTGAGATCATCCACAGGAAAAAAATCTCAGCTCTTCAGGGGCTGACAGTCAAGGTCTGGAGGCTCTACTTGGCCCAGAGGAATTTACTACCCTAAGCTAACCCTGCCTGACTGCTGATGACTAATCCTTACAGCAGCACCGGATGCAGGGGGAGATGTGTCTGTGCCACAGCTGCAGGAGCTCACAGCCCAGTGCCTTCCCTTTAACCCCAGCCCTGTTCTTGGTGCAGCCTCAGGCACTTCAGGAGCAACCAGCATGCAGGCGAAAGCTCCCACTGGGGCAGGGAGGTGGGGATGAGGAGCACTAACTCCTTAATGTGCTATGGCAAGGCTGGCCAGAGCCCATCTGTCAGCACGTTAAGAGCTGGTAGAAATTGTTCGTGCTTTCCACAGGTGATTTGAGAGAGGCAGTTAATGGACACTTGGAATCTGACCCCATCTTGCAACTCTACTGCTCATCCATCAGCAGCTGGTAGTTGAAAGCTTGCTTCCTCTCAGGCTGCCCTTCATCCTTTCTGCTTTGGCATGGTAATGGCCAAAACAGAGGAAGAAGGTGGCAAACTAGGAGATAAAAAAGAGTTAAAAGAGGGGCATGAGTAAGAAGGTGTGGCCAGAACCATTCATAATGCTGGCATCAGGTTACTTTGGGCCATCACTACTCCAGTTACTTATTAATTTAGATTACATTTCACGATCGTGCCTTGAATACATTTAGCTTGTGGAGGCAGCATGGTAGCCCACATTCATTTTGTTCTGCTCTGATCTTTACAGATTCTACAGAAGATTAACTCTTTACCCACTGCCCTGCTTCATATCACATTAGGAGTTATAAAGAAAATATCCCTGTTGCCCTCAGGATACAGGAATCTGCGTCTCAGTGCAGTGCTTAGAGCAACATCTCATTACAAGGAACACATTTTGAAAGAAAAACTGAAATAACCCCTCAGGGCTGGAGGGACAATGCAGAGTGGGACTCTGAGACACTGCAGCCAAGCCTTTCACAACAGGGGGCTGTGCACGTCCTCAGCACAGAGCTCTGCTGCAAACCTATTTTGCTGGGAATTGCTTAAAGGGAAGATTTGAAAAGGCCAGGTCCTTGTTTCCTAGTGACCTGAAAAGAGTAGAAAGAAAAAGCCCCATTAGGGAGTGGGGGAGAGGCCAGGGCAGGCAGGGGCTGGGCTGTGCACCCACACTCGCATTAAGGTCAGCTGCTGTTCTTTGGGATTTGGATGATTTAGGTTACTCTGCCAGCTGGATCCTCTCAAGACTGATGCTAAGGAACACAAAAGCCTTTTGTCCTTCATGGGGAGACTTTTGAGTACAAGGAGTCGGGGCTGTGCTGGTAGTCAGGCTCTTGCCTTTTTCAGTAGGCAGTTCAATGCCTTTAGTTCAGATATGTGGGCCTGTATGGTGTAGTCTGGGGGAAAAACCCCACAGCATTGACATCAATGGTGGTGCTGCTTCCTGTGGTCCACATATTCTGAAATTCTGTGAGGTTTGTTTCAGATTTTGAACAAATCTTTGCAAATAACTCCATCACTCTGACAGAGTATCAGCTAATAACTGCTCCACAGCTGCCCATGACATCACTGGGCTTTGGAAGGCACTCTAATACATGAAGTGTTATCAGACAGGTAATGAGGTACCAGGCACTGCTTTAGTGACCATTTCCACTGCATTCCTCTCAGACACATCATGAATCAGGTGGGAATGTTTTTCTGTGCAGGTCATAACCTGCACGGCTGTTGCCATTGCGGCTTTCTGACTCAGCAGTCCTGCATCCTGCAGGAAGGCTCTCGGGTCTGCTCACTCCTCTCAGAAGCAGCTCAGCAGATAGCAGCTCTTGGTTCCTGCTCACCCTGCAGCAGAGATGAAAGCTTGTGTGCTGCAAGCCTGCTCAGCTTCAGGCCCTGACGCCCTAGGGATGGGCACCACTTACAGACCTGCCCAGGGCAGGCCACAAAGATCTGTATTCATGCACAGGTTAGAGAAGAGGTCCCCACCCTCAGTGTCAGGTTCTGAGTTTGCAGGGCTGGGTGCTCTCCTGTGTGTTTATCAGCTGGCTGAACTGGATATGTTGGTAATGAATACTTGTCATTCTAGGGTCACACAAGAGAGGTGGTGTGCTTTTTCTCTGCTGCAGGATTTCCCAGACCACTAACAGCTTTTTCTGCTTACAGGAGCTCACAGGAAAGCTGCCACGAGAATATCCCCTGGATCCTGGGGAGGAGCCACCTATTGTAAGGAGAAGAATAGGAACTGCCTTTAAACTAGATGAGCAGAAAATCCTGCCTAAGGGAGAGGTGAGGCTGTGCCCTTCCTTTTCAGACCTGTGTCCCCACCTCAGGTCTCCAAGATGTCCACTGAGCATCACACAGGAGCCATCAGTCCCGTGATTGTTCTTGTTTTAAATTACTGTCATTGGTCACAGTACCCTTTTGGGGTTTTCTATATCCATCAGAATGGGGAAGCAGTGAGAGAGCTGGGGACTTTACTTCAGACTTGCAGTAAAGGTGAAATGCTTGAGGTTCAAGCCCTTGCTTTGCTAGAGGTAACAGAAATAGTCTGGGTGACCAGCTGAACCATGGCAGTGGAAGTGCTCTGGTGACAAAGTGCTGTGATTTGTGTGAGCAGGGAGCATATCAGGAGGCCCCCAAGCCATGTGAGCCCTGCTTCTGCCTGTCTTGTTTTTGCAAACAGCCACTTGCTTTCCACTCCAATAGCAATCCAAATTTATTCAGGCCCCCTCTAACCAGGGAGAAAAGCATTACCATTATCCATCTCAGCCCTGCCACAGCAAGATAAAAGCATTTTGCTCCCCAGTCCTGAAACAAAAGAGCCTTCATCCCTACCTATGGGGAGCTGGAGTTACATTTTTCTAAGTTTGCCAGGGAGTGTTTGTTCCCTTCCTTGCTCCCACAATGTGCTGGGTCAGTGCCCTGAACCGTGGCTGTGAAAACAGGCCTGCAGCAGCTGTAAGGCAGGACCAGATTCACAGAACAACTATTGTCTGTGGAGGCACATTTGTCTCAAGACACTTGTGTATATTCCAGTCTTGAGTTTCCCTTTTGTTTTTGTAGGAGGAGAGACTGAAGCTGGTGCGACTGTGTGGTTTGAGGCTCAGTTCAGCCAGGGAATTAACTGTTTGTCGTTTTGTTGGCATTTTCCTTCTGCTGAAAAAATAAACAGCTGGAGCTCTTTAGTTTTGTTCTCAATGGAGCCTGGGAGAGGAATTCCACCGCAGTCAAATATTCATGAACTCACACATTTAATTAAGCTTTTCAAAGGGTGGCATGTCTTAGCTGAATTACTCCTAAAACCCCTGCAGTCTGCTGGCTGCTCAGTTATAACCTGATCTCCAGCTTCCCCAGCTCCTATTGCTACAGGGCAGCTTTTGGGGCCGCGGGTGAGGAGTCTCCTTACTGCAGAGGCAGGGTTAGGTGGGGAGGGCAGGGAGGTAAAGCAGCTCCTCCCCGGTGCAGGCACTCTGCCTTTTAGCACCAGCAATCCAAACACGCTGACTCAGCTTTTCTCTGCCTCTCTCTTCATCTGTCAAATTTTAAAAGCTCTGTTGAAAACCATAAATTTCTCTTCTCGAAGAGTGATGTGGAGCTGTGTTTGGCTGCCAGTTTGAAAGCATTTTGGGAGGCTAGCAATGGTTTTCATGCACTTTTCAGCAAGTGCAAACACTGGAAAATCAATTTAAAACAAAAGGTGAAATACTGCCTCAACCATGTGAGTCCTGGACTGAAATTACTAGCTGTGACAAGGACCTGAAGCAAGGCACTTCCATCTGAAGGCAAATGATAGCTCTCATTTCCTGGGGCTTTATTTATAGGGGCCTCACTGGAGGAAAATAGACAATTATGGACAGGAGAAAAATTAATGTATTTTTCCTAGGATATACTGAATGATTTAGAGCTGAATCTGTGAAGGTCTGAAATGACAGCTCTCACATCAAACTCACCATACCTTTAGCAAGACCTTTGTCAGAACAAGACTTGCAGGGAAGGGTCCTGTTTTTTTTCTTGGTAATCACCTTTACCTGGTCTGAAATTCCTGACTCTGGGAAGGCTTTTACCAGAAGATGATGAATCAGGTTCCAGGCCTTAAAACCCCATGGTGTCAAGTTCACTTTTAATAAGTCTGGCACTAATAGAGTTTATACAGTCTTCAAAGCAAAAAGGGATCTGTTAAAAAGACAGAAGGTGGGTTCAGTCTTCAGTGAAGTGAGGGAAATTGTAATTCTAGTTTTAAGGCAATGCTGACTCACCACTGATAGCAAAGGTGTATTTTTTTAAGCCAGAAGCCCAGAATAAAAACTTCAGAGAATGCCTTCAGTCTGATTAAATCCCACAGCATCAGCTCTTACACTGCTGCTGAACAAAGAGAGGATTTGAACTTCTGTAACGGAGATCTCCATGAATATATGACCGTCTCACCGTTCACTAAAAGTAGAAAAACTTGTCTTATTTTTTTCTTTTTTTTTTTTTTTAATTAGCAATGTACTGGGCTCCTCTTTCTAGCAGACTAATTCATTTGAGCTGGGGGAGGTAGCCAGATCCATTGCAGATTAGCAAGGCCCTTTGAAGCTCACAGCTTGGGGTCCTGGTGCAGACTGGGAAGCTCTGTATCAGCTTATGCTTTGGCATAAATTGTCCTAAGTCCCTTGACTTTGGAGGATAACCAAAAATGGATAGGTAGCTTCTAGGGTACACCTGATTGCATTTAAAAACTCAGCTGAGGGCAGTGGCTCTTTCTGGCATACAGAGAGCTTGCTTTTACACACTGCTGACTCTGAGGTCACCCTGCTGGCTGGTAACTCGAGGAGACAATTTTCTGGTGCCATCATTTGCAGCAGCCTGTAATTACTTCAGCTCACACTCACCCCTGGATTTTGACAGCCAGACACTGGGGAGGACTTAACCCATCTTTGCCCTGTTTTACCTCAAAATGTTTGGTGGGTGCCAAGCAAACCTGTCAAGGAGGTTAAAGCTGTGGCTTTGCATCAACACATAGCAGTGAAATCAAATGGGGCTTAAATATGGAGATAGAAAACAGGGAGAAGGAGCAGGTGGGAGGCAGATGTGACCCACAGGTGGGTGTAAAAGGATGAGTGTGTAGTAGAGCAGTGGAGCACCACTGAACTTGGCCATATTGAACTGCATGAAAAGTCAAACAGCACATCAGGGTTAGGGCTGGAGCACACATGCCCTCCTTGTCTGGCTCATCCCTTCCACCAGCTGTGCTTCCAGGCACTTTTGAGAGCAGGTGAAGGCAGAAAGGCTCAGGGAGGCCCTGAGGGCTGCAGCATGACTCTGGATGCTTTGCTGATGGAGAGCCTTTGTTGGAGGCCACTGGTCAGGTTCTTGAGAGCTTCACATAGGTGTGCTCAGAGAGTTTGGTGGTAACCAGAACCCTCTTGCCTTTCTGCAGGAGGCAGAGCTGGAGCGCCTGGAGAGGGAATTTGCCATTCAGTCCCAGATCACGGAGGCTGCGCGGCGCCTGGCGAGCGACCCCAACGTCAGCAAAAAGCTGAAGAAGCAGAGGAAGACATCCTACCTGAATGCCCTGAAGAAACTGCAGGAGATCGAGAACGCCATCAACGAGTACCGCATCAAATCTGGGAAGAAGCCAACCCAGAGAGCCTCCCTGATCATAGATGGTAAGTGGGACTTGGTGCCCACAGCGTCACGGAGGGTCTGTGGAGTGCAGGGAGCAAAATTCTTACCAAATTTCCCCTGCCTGCTCTTCCCTGTCCTGCCTGGAGGACCCCAGGGGTGCTGTCAGAGGGTGCTGTGTGTTAGGGATGTGCTGTGCCGTGGATGATCAGGGTGTCAGCAGAGCAGGCTGTGACTCCTTTGTTCACCTATGGAATTGCTCTCTTGGCATCTCCTCCAGAGCAGTGCAGTACAAATGTAATTAGTGTTAGCAGATAGGGGTGAGCTCTCTAGCTCAAAGGCATCTGTAAAATCAAAGTGGGAGCAGTGTCATTGCTATGTTCAATTTTTTTTGTTATTTTCAGTGTAGTTCTCAGGGCACTTTATGGCTTACTGGGTTGTTGATTGGTTTTTCATGAAATCCATTAACTTTCTGCCGTGGTTATTTCTCCCTTGTGGATTTTCCCCTTTTCCTTTGACTTGCAGAGCTTTTCTCTGTGCTTTTGTGGCAGGAACTGAGATTAGATCTTCTGTATTTGTGACCTGGGTACCAAATTGCACCTCAGTCAGAGATAACAGACAGCCATGAGGACAAAGCTTGGGGGAGGCAGCTCAAGTATCTGCATGCCAAGGACCTGAGAGCTTTTCCTGCTGCTGCAGAGGATGCTCCAAAAACATTTCCTTGAATTCCACAGAACTGGTACTTAGTGTGAGCCTTTAGTTAGGAACAGGATGGTCATTTTAAGAAGATGGATCAAACCCAGCATCCTTAAGGGCCAAGATGTAAATCTCACTAATGGCATTGTGCCAGTTTGCATCCTCTGGGCATCTCAGCTCTTTGTTGTGACTCATTCTTAATCCCCAATTATTGAAAAGAGTTAGCAGCTCATTGAAAGGCAGCCTGCTATTGAGAGACCCGACCTGCAGCTCTGCCCTCCCAGACTGAGAGTGGGCTGAGTCAACGTTTATAGGAATTTTGCTCTTGCTGTGGGAGGAGGAAGGCGTGGGTGACTGCTTAAAGCTAAGACTCAGTGGGCAAAGATCATGGTGCAGTTCAGCACTCAGTCACTGCAATTCCTGGGACCATCTGACCATCTTTGTATTTTCTTCTCTTCAGAAGGAAACATTGCCAGTGAAGACAGCTCCCTCTCAGATGCCCTTGTTCTCGAGGATGGTATGTTGGCTGCTGTATGTTCTAGAGAGCGGGAAGGGATGTGTGAACTCCTTATTGACACTCAAAGTGGAATTACTGTTCTGTGTAATAGTCCACTGATAGATTCCAGGAGCAAAAAAGCTTGGTTTCCCCTGACTCTATCTTGTAGTCAGACACCAGGCCTGGAGCAGTGAGTATCGCTGTGGCTACTGCTCTGAATTATTTCAAAAGACAGTCCTAGAATGCCCCCTTATTTTCCCTTAAGTTTCAGTTGTTTTAATGCATCACACACTCTTGCTAGCCGTTCTCTCCCAAAATGGGAATGTCAACCAGTGCCCTTCTGAAAGCCAGGTCTTCAGGATGGCCCTGAACACAGCCAGGGGAAGCAGGGTAAGGAAGCAGGCTCTGGAGGTGTGATGGCATCTCTCGGGGCCGCGCTGCCCTTGGAGGTGTCACACAGCCGTCACCTCTCTCCCTTCTCTTCACAGAGGACTCTCAGGTCACCAGCACAATCTCCCCTCTGCAGTCCCCACACAAAGGCCTCCCGCCGCGGCCGCCGCTGCACAACCGGCCGCCGCCGCCGCAGTCGCTGGAGGGCCTGCGCCAGATGCACTTCCACCGCAGCGACTACGACAAGTCCCCCATCAAGCCCAAGATGTGGAGCGAGTCGTCCCTGGATGAGCCCTACGAGAAGGTCAAGAAGCGCTCCTCGCACAGCCATTCCAGGTGAGCCGGCTCTCCTGAAGCTCCATCCAAGTAGAGATATTCCCTGCTTTCAGGAGGGACAGGTGGGAGGCCCTGTTGAAAATTTACAAAGTTGTCCCTTACTAAAAGGAGACTTGTAAGTGTTTTGGCCAATAGGCAGGCCATGAAAACAGGCTACAGCCACACGATTGCTGTTTGGTATCTCAGCGTTATTCTACAAAACATTTAGAAGTGTAGGTTGGTGGATCATCTGAGGGCTTTGAGAGGACTTGGCCTTGACCTCTGGCAAGGTGCTAGTGCTAGCACTGGGACACAAGCTCAGGGCAGCTGACCCAAATCCTACTCACCCCTGCAAGATCCCAGGCACGTGCCTGAGCTCTGAAAGGACGCGTGGGAGCCGCTTCCCCAAATCCCTGTGGGAGAGCTGAGGCAGGGTGTTTCCTCTGCAGCAGTCACAAGCGGTTCCCCAGCACCGGGAGCTGTGCCGAGGCGGGAGGCAGCAGCTCTCTGCAGAACAGCCCCATCCGGAGCCTTCCCCACTGGAATTCCCAGTCCAGCATGCCCTCGACGCCGGATCTACGGGTACGCAGTCCGCACTACGTCCACTCCACGCGGTAAGTCTTCCCGGCTCCAGCCTCACCTTGCTTACCCTGAAAGAAATTTGCCTTGCTTTATCCTTCCCTCAGGCTATGAGTTAATTCCCAGTTCAGGAAAGGACACAAACCAGTCCTGTTAACATAAGAGGCTCATGTGCTCATGAGAATCTCTCCTGAACTGACATCCTGAAATCCCTTCAGATAAACACGATTCTGCCCCTCATCCCTCCCCTGAAGTGATCAAGCTTTTCTTCTGCTGGGACCTTTCATCTCAGGGACTGTTTATAGGCTCTACAAGCCACTTCTAAAATGCATATGGTGCTACTGCTAAATTCTGCAGTAAATTCTTCCATGGATCCAGCTGGAGAGAACGTGTTGCTTCCTGTCTGGTACAAAATGTTGAATAGTGTTAATTTACCCTCATGGATAAAACATTTGCACGTGTCTGATGTTATGTGGAGATCAAGAGCCTGTATAAAGCAATCCAGCCAGGGAGCCAGGTGGCAGTGGAATTTAGCCCAGGGTTGACAGAGGAAAGAGCTGAAGTGTGTAAGGGAGGTGATTTGATGTGTGGGGCCAAACTTGACTGCGATTTTCAGCGGGATTTTTATGAACTGTTCAGCTTCGTTGCTCTTTTGATTTTGTGGCAAACTCCGTGGACAGTGCAGGGAGCAGAGCTGAGCCAGAGCTGTGTGCTGGTCGGTGTCCTGCCCTAAGGGGAAGTGCTGCCATCATTTAGCTCAGCATAAATCAAGAGTTATGCAGACACATCGGCCTCAGGCAGAGACAATACAAGGCATTAAAGCCCTGGGTTAAGTTTGTTACAAGCTTTTGGCTGAGGCTACCTTTCAGTGGTGCAATGTCTGTTAACACTGGAGCCAAGATGTATGAGAAATGAGCCTGGCACAGGGCTTGAAAAGTGGCCTTGACTGGGTAGGGCCGTTTGGGTGTTTGAAACAACCATTGCACAGTCTGCAGCTCATTCATGAGCTGCATGCCCTGGCCTTAGCCATCCATCATGTGGATGTGTTTCTGCTCCTTGAATGGATGGGTGGAGCTCTTCAAACATTTGGGGTGAATGTAGACCTCCCAGACTTGGCCACGAATCAAGTCTGGTAAACTGGGAATTGGGATGGTTGCCTGATGGGCTGTCACCAGTGAGAGTCCCACACGTGCTGCCCATGGCTGGGCCCCAGCAGCACCAAGCTGCTTGACAAGGGGTGACTTTTTCAATGACCAGTGGAGAAATCACAAACTTCAGGGCTAAGTATGGGCAGTCTGTCTCTCTGTCTCTCATCAGGTGGATTGTACCTGTGCAGGACTTTTACGGGCTACTTGCAAGGGAATCTCACCACCTCTGTGGGCTTTGAGGTTTTGGGATTTGCAGGGTGGCACAAGGTGAACCTGGAAGCAAAGGGATGGTGCTGATCCAAACAGCTCTGCCATGAGAGAGATGAACCAGCAAAGCCAAGGCTTGGGGTTCCCAAGCTTTACCCTTCAGACTGGGCTTTTCCCAGGGTGGCCACAGAGGAATTGGATTGGGTTTATGTCCCTCATGTTGCTGCAGACTGAATGTTACCACCAAGGAACTGGAGAGAAACAGGAGCAGGACCTGATCACCTCAAGGCCTGCAGCAGGGAAGCAGATTGCATTGCAAGCAGCAGCCCCAAGCAGTGCTGGAAGGGTTCAGGTTTTCAATGCCTTTGGATTCCTTTGGTGGCTATATGTACAGACAGGGATGGGGAATGATTCAACCTGTTGACTTACAGCCTGTTTTTTTTCCTGGTACCTGCAGGTCAGTAGATATCAGCCCAACCAGACTGCACAGCTTAGCTCAGCACTTTAGACACCGGAGCTCCAGCTTGGAGTCACAAGGAAAGCTCCTGGGCTCAGAAAATGAGACAGGGAGCCCTGATTTCTACACCCCAAGGACTCGTAGCAGTAACGGCTCTGACCCCATGGACGACTGCTCTTCCTGCACCAGCCATTCCAGCTCAGAGCACTACTACCCTGCTCAGATGAACCCCAACTACTCCACCCTGGCCGAGGATTCCCCGTCGAAAGCCAGAGAACGGCAGAGGCAAAGGCACAAATCAGCAGGCAACCTGGTCTCTTCCAATTCAGGGAGCATGCCCAACCTGGCTGCGAGGAACGGGACGGGACACCACCGTGTCTACCTGCACAGCCAGAGCCAACCCTCCTCCCAGTACAGGATCAAAGAATATCCCCTGTACATCGAGGGCAGCTCCACGCCCGTGGTGGTGCGGAGCCTGGAGAACGACCAGGAGGGACACTACAGCGTGAAAGCACAATTCAAAACCTCCAACTCCTACACAGCGGGGGGGATGTTTAAGGAGAACTGGCACGGGGATGAAGTGGACTCGGTCAGGCTCACCCCATCCCGCTCCCAGATCATAAGGACTCCGTCTCTGGGCAGGGAGGGCCACGAGAAGGGCTCGGGTAGGACTGCGGTGTCGGACGAGCTGCGGCTCTGGTACCAGCGCTCCACGGCCTCCCACAAGGAGCACAGCCGCCTCTCGCACACGAGCTCCACCTCCTCGGACAGCAGCTCCCAGTACAGCACGTCTTCTCAAAGCACCTTTGTGGCACACAGCCGGGTCACGAGAATGCCTCAGATGTGTAAAGCGACATCAGGTGAGAGCCAGGCCGGGCAGAGGGGCGGGAGGGATGGGAGCCTCATTCAGCCCTGATCCGTGCCAGGCGTTGCACCCCAGCTGGAGAGCAGTGCCAGAACACAGCCCCTTCTCTGGCCTGCACACACTGCTCACCAAGCCTGGAGGCTTAATGCTGGGGGGCAGGCCTTGTCCAAGACATTCATCAGTGGGAATGTTTTTCCATGGAAATCATCACTTCTCAAAGATGGGCTCAAAAGACACAGAGGGACCAAACCCCGGTTATTGCCAGGTCTTTCCTCAGAGAGCAGCTGGGTTTTGGGTGATGGCACTAGAGGCTGAAGGTGACAAAGCTGTGGGGAGCATCACTATTCATAATCACAGCGAGGGGAGCGATGAAGCAAGCAGGGGTTCAGCACAGACCAGGAGAATATCTGTACTCAGGGAAACACCAGAAGCGTGAGAAAGGTTAATGGGGCATCCCAGCCCCACCACCCCCCACAAAAATGTTTGAGTGATGACATCTTTGTGCACTGCTGAGACTTGGTTTTCCCATGCAGCTCCAATAACTCTGCTGATAATACCCTGAAATTCAGAGTGCTGGTTTGTGCAGTATTTTGCCTCTGTGTTATGTACAGAGCTTTGTATATAAAAAAGCTGTGCTGTTAATATTAAATGGTAAGAAAACAGTCAAATTCATTAGACTGAGAAGGCTACAATGTGCTGTGAAACAGTCCAAGGTTAAATATTTACTGGCCATCAGTCACTCCTTGTCCAGCCAGTGTGGACAGATCAAGGACTTGCTAAAACCCTGAGCCACATGTCCCAGCCTCAGCATGGGAGACACCATTGCTCCGGCTGCACTTGTCACTGCCTCCCAGGCAGACCGGTGCATTGTCCACCCATGCTGGCTGCTGGCCTTCTGCCATCCCAGCATGGTGTCCAGTGCATGGTGACCACCACGCTGGCAC
This sequence comes from Phainopepla nitens, assembly GCA_013400175.1. Lineage (NCBI taxonomy): Eukaryota > Metazoa > Chordata > Aves > Passeriformes > Bombycillidae > Phainopepla > Phainopepla nitens. The sequence goes on from VXBQ01002036.1 coordinate 298,137, forward strand.
CAGTGGGGCCCTGCACTCGCTGCCAGCTCCAATGTGGAGTCAGAGGCTCCTCGTGGGCCACCAGCAGCTGCCCAAGAAGGGGATGATTGATGTGTGATGCCAACGCTCTTAGGAGGACCAGGGGTGGACCAAGACACAACTGAGTAGTTGCTAGAACCATCCTGTGTCTCCCTATGGAAATCTGTCTTCCTCCCTTTGGTTGGTGGGCATTTCTGTTCCTTGCAGGAAGAGAAAATCCTTGAACACTAGAAAGCTTTTGGTTAGCCTTGGAAATGGTACCAGTTCAGGAAAATGGTGGGATTGGGGTAAGAGCACATAAAAATCACTGTTGGTCAGTCCATTCCCCCACTCAGCTGGGTCTTTGAACCTGAAAGTGATACCTGTGCAGCACAAGTATGTTCAGTAATCACAGCCTGGCCTGACCGGTTGGCAGCATAGATTGGTTTTGTGTTCAGAGCCTGTTCCCAGTCACAGCCATGGAAGGATACTGACCTCAGGAGCTGTCAGCTCCAAGAAGCAGATTAAAATTTGTTTTTCCCTTTAAGTGTCATTTGGCAGCAGCTGAAGAATTTAACAGCAGAGAGAAGGGTGCCAACTAGAAACCTCCATAATTTCAGCTGATCAGTCCTAGCTCATAGGTCAGTTGAGCTGCACACTGTCCTTCGAACAGGGTCACACTTCTAGGCATGTATTAAATTCTAGGCATGTATTAAATTCAGAGGGTCAACACTGTATGACTTGAGGAGGAGGAAAGATTAGTCAGGTGGATTTATTTGCTGGACCCTCACCAGGGAAATTCCCCCAAGAACCACTGCTCATTTATAGTCCAGCTTGCTTCTATCTTCGTTCAAATGAACTAAGCCTCTTTGGTCCCTAATAGGGTAACTGTCAACAAAGCCAGGCATTTTTTACAAATCCACAGTGAAAGGAAGTTGTAGCTTTTGAAATCTTCAGCGCTATCTTCCCCCTTAGCACATGAAGAGTGTACTTGTCCAGGCTCTCACCACTGCCAGCCCTGGCTCCTAGGGGCACAGAGCATCTCCCACCACCCCTGGAAACAGGAGGCTGAGCCTGGCAGGCTGAGCTCCTCCAGTTCAGGACCCCTGGAGTCCAGGCAGCAGCAACCAAGTTTCTGTGCTGGGAGAAGTGTGGTGTGTCCCAGGCACGATCAGGAGAGTCTGGGGGGCTGTATTCAGCTGGAGACTGAGTGTTGCTGCAGAGCTGAGGCCAGATCCAGCCCATGATGTGCAGCAGTGTCAGCAGAGGCTGTGCTCTTGTGCCGTATTCAGGCACAGTCACCCAGGAACAGGGCGAGGTCTGTCCCAGGCTGTGTTTACTCACAGCCAGACATGTTTCTGCTGGTCTGACCAGCTGATGCTTCTGAACCACCCTGACCTATGTGTTCTCACCTCACCAGTGTTTTTTCCCCACCCTTGGTTGTCTTCCAGCTGCCTTACCTCACAGCCAGAGGAGTTCCACGCCGTCGAGCGAGCTCGCAGCCACGCCGCCGGGCAGCCCCCACCACATTCTCACGTGGCAGACTGGGTGAGTGTCTGTGGGGTCAGGTTAGAGAATCCACCTCACTCAGGGCCAGTGAGAAAAAGCTCCCCACACACCAGCACAGCTGTGGGGAATGTTTCCCATGTGCTCTATAGCCTACATCCTCATGGAGCATTTCCAGTCTCCCACCTGTGCTCTCGTGCTGGTGGAGCTCTGGTTTAGGCTGACCAAGACATGGCTGAGTCATCCACACCCAGCACTGCTCCAGGCAGTGTCAGATCCACAAGGAAAGGAGCCTTGCAGGTTCCTCCTGCTTGGACAGTCTCCTTCCTCCACTCTTTCTGTGTTGAAATAGCTGACGTTTCTTTTTCAGCACCATCACACTGGCTGTCCACACCAAGACCTTGTTGAAAGGCAAGGTTCAGTGCCTGCCATACCTGTGTGTGTGCAGCAACCTCATTTTTCTGCTGTTTTCCCCAGCAATGTGTCTGCATGGCTTTTAAGGGCATCTTTTTTCAGCTACCACTGACATGAAGGTGCTTGACCAGAGTGTGAAGGAAGCATTACACACCCATAGCCATTACTAATGTAAATACAGTCATTGGGTTCTTTGGCACCTCTTTACAAGGCAGGGAGTTCCAGGAGTAAAAAAACAGCCTTTTGCAAGCTCCCATGGCTATTCTGTAGCACTCCCTGTCCAGCAGTTCTGTCCTGCTGTGTGAAATAAAGGTCATTTCCAGATCCCATCTAACTCAGCACATCCCGGATTGTGGGATGAGATTTTGGCTAGATCAGCTAGATCTGACACTACAGTCCTCAAAACACCCTAGTCCTTTGAATAGGAAAACAGATCTGATACCCTGAGTCATGAATTGGGACTAACTTTGAAAACATTTTACTGTGCAGCCACTGGGAAAACTCCTGCTCTTTAATTAGCCATGTCACCTATGACCAGGTTTGACCTCTAGTTTTAGTCCAGCACTGCTTGTGACTGCACCTTAAATTGGAGGTGAGGAGTACCATAACTACAAGCCCTTAGGCTTACCTGGATTTTAAATTCACACATTTCTCATCCAGCCTCACATGGTCTTTGCATGTGCTTCCAGCTTTAGAACAGAGAATATTCTTGGTCCCATTTCACAAAAAGCCAAGGGATAGCAAGATAGGCAAAATGGTACTTACCTTTACTGTACACTGCAATTCCCACTATTAAGGGTATGAATCTAAATTCAAGTCTTAGTCTCCATCCCAATCCTTCTGAATATCTCAATGACGATCAGAATCAAAACTGGTGAGCTGCCAGCTGAGACATCTGTTTGGATTATCCCAGCTTTTCTTATTTTTCCATTCAAGATAAGTCCTGCACCTTGTCTCCACAGCAAAAATACATCAAGCCAAATTCTCAGCTGGTGAAAGTGAGCTTATAGCTTAGGCCCTGCACCAATAACCAGTGCAAAATGAATTGGACACAAATCAACACTTGTTTTATACCTGAGCATAGCACCCAAGGTGTACGTGTATAAATACAGGAGTGGATCCAGTCAGCCATTAGATGCACAACACCGATTCCTCCACTGCAGGAGCAGCTGTGTCCATCCACCCAGCACAACACAACAGATTGACAGTTCTCCCCAACATGTTTTTGTGTCACTAACATTTTCTAAAGATGATTCATCAACTTGTTTCCCCACTGGATTAATACGCTCATAACAATGTCTGTGTCACTTCTTTTCTTTAACATTTCCTCTCTCCTCTTTCCTCCTTTTTTGCTCTCCTTGGTTCAGAGAAGCAACAGACAACTCACCCACTATGGATGAGTCTCAGTCTCCAACCCACCAAAGTACTGATGAATAGAGGTATAGTAAGGGAACGTTTTGTTCTTTCTCCTTCTGCCCCACAGTCGGTGAGCACAGTGCGAGTGCCCGGCCCCCGCTGTCCCTTCAGCCATGTGTCCCTCTGTCTGCCAGCAGGGCTTCCTGCAGTGCTTGGGAGCATTCTGAGCCCTCTCTGTGCCTTTTCAGCGAGTCTGTGCCTGTGACACTCTCCCCTGTGAAAGGGGCTTGGGGCCAGCCCGCTCTGTGTCCCTGCAGAGGCTGAACAGGCACAGAAAGCAGGGAGGGGGGGCAGCAGATCTGTGGCTCGAATCAGTCAAGAGCAGCGTGGGCAGAGGGCTGTGGGAACAGTCTGGGAGCTCGTGGTGAGGACACCAGCTCAGCTAAGCTCAGAGGACCTGGCCAGAGCTCCCAGCCACAGCTCTGGCACTCTTCTTCCTCCCTCCCTGCTGCAGAGCTGAGGCTGTTTGCAGCAGCAGCGCCAGCAGAGAGGTTTTATGGAACAAGGAGCAACCCTGGCCCCATTCCTGTGGGAAGAGAGAGGGGGAAGGGTGGAGGGAACAAAAAAACCCTCAGAGTATTTCTGTTTTAATTAAACTGCCATTGCTGTCTGACACTCTCATTTGAATCTACAACCATTCACAGCTGGCATCTGTCAAGTATTTCAAGCCCAGCTTTCTAGAGTTATCCCATAAACCTCTGTACTCTAGCACAGAGCTGGGAAACAAAAGGCTCTTTAACATGTAAATGTCGATGCTCTTGCTCAGGTTCCTCTCAGACACCAATCCCAGGAAAACCAGGTGGAAAACAGGGCAGAGGAAACAGGAACTGCACCAGATGTGAGATCAGTCCTGTGAGGTGGGGAGGGAAGGCAGTAAGAAGTGAGAATCCCTCAGTAAATGGAAAAAAATATGTATCTCCTGCTTTTGGCCTCAAAACAATCTCTAGTTTGGAAGTCGGTTCAAATCTAAGTGTGAGGGGGAGACATCAGTTCTGGCTACGACTGCACAGATATAGCAGTCACTCTTCAAAAGATCCAGATTTTGACCTGTTATCCTCTGGGAAGGAGGTCCACAGCCTAAGCCAGGAGCTGATGCTGGTTAGAGCTCTTAACGTAAATTGCGAAGAAAATTCTCATGAGTTGTCTTGTCTGCTCAGTACAGACAAAGAAAAAGCCAGGCAGCAAAAGAAGCAGTACTTGTCAGGAAACATAGCCCAAGATGAGGACTAGGCTACTGCAACAAAACATCGTCTTTTCCACATCAGAGCTGGCTTGCTCTCACCCTGGTTCGTCCCTGGAAAGCCACATGACTGTGGGACTGCTCAGTGATGCACAAGCCTCTGCCCAGAGCAGAGGTGCTAGAGAAAGTGCCACCACCCTCCTCCTTCAGTGTTCCCACTGGGTGATACAGCCCATGTCTGAGTGAGCTGCTCTAAGGACTTGCTCCTTGGAGAGCTTCCTATAGAAAAATCTCTATCCCAGCTTACTACTGAGCAGGACAGCAGGCAGAGGCACAGAGGCACAGCACTGCTGCCGTGCCCAGGGTGGGGGGAAAGAAGACACAGAGTGCAGTGGGGTCTGTGAATACCCTGCATTCCTGTCCACCCAGGGTGGTTATTGTTATGGTGGGTATTTATGCTCATGGTTTAACTTCCCAAGAGCACTCGCTGTCCTAACCAAGTTTCTTTTCTCCTTGCAGGAACTACAATGATAGCTGTTTCCTGGATTCTCCCCTCTATCCAGAATTAGCAGATGTCCAGTGGTATGGGCAGGAAAAAGCCAAGCCTGGAACTCTAGTGTGAACCCCTGACCTCAAGTTAATCACATCAATGCCATTCTGAGATCACCTCACTGCCTCTCATTTGCCTTACCCAGATGCACTGTCACCCAGCACCAGCTTCAACTCTAAGCACTTTTTTCACGATGCAATTCAAGACAACATCGGTGCGGCGCTGGCCCTGGGCCGCCCCCGCGGCAGCGCAGCGCAGCCCCTGCCAGGCCGGTGCCCGTCCCTCCCACGGCCACGGGCAGCGGGTGGGGAGGAGCAGCTGTCTGAAGAGTCAGTTTCAGAATTGGTTTTCCTTTGAAACTATGGAAGCCTTTTTCGAGGCTCATGTCAAAGATTAGTGTTCCATAGCCCGTAACAGCAGTAAGAGTTCCGTGACCTGCGAGCTGAAGCCAACAGCATTGGTTTTAAGGGGGTGGGAATAGGACAGAGGTTGAGAAATGGAGTCCATATTCCCAAAAGTGCATCTGTTCTGAAACAGTAAATCCCATCACTTCAGAGACGCGTCAGTCTCACAGTCAGGTCAGCGCTGCCAAAGATCTCCACACCACTGTTGGCAGGATGAGTTCCTCAGCAAGTTCCGGCTACAAGAACATCTCCCTTCTTTAACTTGATGGCAGATACGACCACCCCCTGCAAAATGGCATTTCCTTCTTCATTTGGAGTCCACCTACACGCAAGCAAAACAAGCCGCCGTGCTGCAGCCACACCCGAGGTCTGGGCTGGTATCGCAGCATCGCGGTCTGCAAGCCGCTATTGAACTGGACAGACAAGGTCTACAAAGGCATTACCTAAAGCAGAGGCAAGTACTGCACTCACAACATCTCTGTGGCTGGCACAGAGCGCCCACCAATCCATGCAGAGGTTGGGATTGCATTGGTTGTTTTGATACAGATAAAAATTGCCAAAAAAATCCTTTCCACGAGCAGATTCGGCCAATAAATTCGGATCTATTTCTGCACGAAGCGTTATCGCGGAGTCCAAGGGAGAGCACATCGCGATCGCCCTGACGCGGCCCAGCCGCGCTCGGCCTCGGCTCCACTCCCGTTCCCTGCGTGAGCAGCGCCGCAGCAAGGGCTCGTCACCGCGAGGGCCGGGCTGTCGGGAGGCAGCAAGGCTCCTGGAGCGGGGCTGGGCAGCCAGCACAGCACGCAGGCAAAGCTGCCCCTCGCAGGGAGAAGGAGAAGTGGCCCAGCGAGGCGCCCAGCGGAGCAGCACGAGCGCGGCCTGAGAGGAGCTGCAAGTTTACACACGCTTTAGAGCAATGCTTTATACACGTCAAGCCATGGAACTTTCAAAGGCCTCAAAGACGCTTTTGTAACGAAACAAGTGCACAATCTAGGAGGATGTTGAAGCTGGCACGTCTTAGTCTTCACTGCGGTGCTACGCTGTTTTTATTGCCACGCGAGGGGGGCGGGCACCCGGCCCTCCCCCGTTGGTGCGTGCGAACGATGATTTCCTATGGGAAAGGCATTAAAAGAAACGGCTGGAGGGGGTTACTTTGTGAAAAGCAGAAACTGAAGTTAGCTTTAGTTTAAGGAAAAAGGAAAAAAAAAAAAAGTGTGAGTGTGTGTGTGTGTGTGTGCGTGTGTTTTCCAAGAATAACAACAGCATCTACCAGACAAAGTAGAGCGATACGTTTCAAATTAAACACCGCGACTTGGGGGGCTGCCACACCTTTTGGTATTAAGATTGCTGGAAAACTGCATTCCAGGCTTTAAAAGAGAATGGGTTCTGCGTAATTAGGCTTTGAAAAACGATGGGGTTTCTAAACATTAATGCAAGCAGCTAATGCCAATTCCTTTTCTGCAACTCACACCAGAAGTGTTGGCTTTGGTTCCCTGCACTGCTGTCTCGCATCGCTGGTGAGGTGGGAGGAGGCAGAGATGAGGCAGTGACTGGCAGAAGGGCTGTTATTTGTCCAGGGAAACCTGTGGCAGAGCCAGGAGTGGATGGGGCAAGAAGCCAGGCTGGATGGGGCTCTGAGCAACCTCGTCTAGTGGAAGGTGTCTCTGCCCCATGGCAGGGGTTGGAACCGGATGATGTCACTTCAGACACAAACCCTTCCGTAATTCTATGGTAAGGAAACTCATGTACACACCTGAAGCTGAAGAAAACCCCACAGAAACACTGGGAAAGGGTTTACAAAGGTGACCACACAAACATTGTGCTCCTGGGCCTCCCTGAAGCAGCACCCGGGAGGACAACGCTCTGTGACAGTAATTGAAGCCTTGCTTTCAGTTCTGAAGAACAGCCAGTGGTGAGAGTGCAGCCTTTATCTGGACAGCAAAATGCTGTTCCCACCATCTCTTTGTGCTTTGGGGTCTTTAACATGGAAATTATTTCAAGCTCCTAATTGGATTTTTAGCTGGATAAGAGATAGTACTGATTAATGCATTTTACTGATAAGATTTAGTAGCTAAAGTGAAAGGATTAAATAAGGACCAAATTAAGCTACAGCAAATAATTTAGCCCAAGGATTTTTAGGGGCTCTGAGCAACTGTCTGTTTTCTTTTTAATTCCCTGGTAAGTGGTTTGGGTTTGGTTTTTTTTTTTACTGTGTACCTTCTTTTAATTAAAAAGAATTCAACAACAGCGGCACTATGAGGCCTCTGGGCACTACAGGAAGAAACATTAATTCCTCCAAGACCAGCTCTGCAGTTTTGCAGCAAAGGTTAAAAGGTGGCAGCCCTGAAATTAGGGGGAAAAATAAAAATATTTAGCCTGAATTGCAAACAGGCTGGAGTGGAGAAAAAGCTTTCTAGAAACGGATTGAGTTTTGCTTTGTGTTCTGCTTTTCTGGTTTGCAATCAAGGCACATGTGAGCAGCCAGTCTGGTAGTAAAGACAGATTAAGTAAAACAGGTTTTACTGTTTAGCTCAATTCAATTAAACACAAATGTACATAAAATGTTAATCAGATGAGATTAACATATTTAAGTATAACACGGAGGGGTATATACATAGCTATTATAGACAAGCACTTGACTACCAACTTAACCCCTCCTTTACTTTTTTATTTTTCAAGGCTCCATCTGCCATGAAGCCACAACCACGTTCAGTCTCTGTGTCTGACACTCCCTCTGCGTGGGCAGGAGCCGGGGGACGGTCCCTGCACGGGGCCGTGCTGGGAGGCAGGGTTTATTTTTAAATGATATTATATGCAGTTGAGTGTTGAAAATGTTGAAACAGTCCCATTTGTTTTCACTCTGTATTAGTTTTAGTTTCAGGCATAGCCGATCCCCATTCAGGTGCTATCAGATGACCAGTTACTGCTTAGTTAACTAGATGTAAAGTTTTACATATATATTAATGTCAATAGTTTTATTACAAGTTGTGTAAAATGGACTCTCTAGTTTAAAAAAAGGGAATAAAAAAAGAAGAAAAAAAAATTAGGTCTCTCCTGAAATTGACTTTAGAGCATGGAAAATGATTTTACTGGATTCTGTTCAACTGTAATCAAGGAAAGAAATATGTATGTTGTAGAAGAAGTTGCAGAATTAAAAAAAGATCTGCTTTTAATTTATTCTTTTTGTATTAAGAATTTGTATAGTTACCTTTACATTTTGCAAAACGGTGTTGTCAACACTTCCTTATTAAAGCATTTTCAAAATGAAACCGTGCCACGGTCTCTTTGGGAGGGCAGAGCCCAGGCAATCCTTACCACTGCTGGGTCCAGATGTGTGCACAGCTGGCCAGGGTGTCCACGAGGGACCTGCTCCTTGGCCTGACTGCAGGAAACACTGGCATTTCCCAAAAAGGCCCATCCTTTAGAGATCCCTGGGGATTCAGCACCCAGCAGATCCTTGCTCACTCCATGCCAGGTTCTCCCAAGCTCTGGTCCCAGGAAGACACAGAGTGTGACTGAAGTCCCACCACTGTGGGAAGCAAAGTCACAAATAATATTTACTTCCAACACACAACCTGAAATAGCTAAAATTAACGCTGACTCACGTGGATTGGATGCCAAGTTGCTGCAAGGCTGTTTCAGCAATGCCAAGGGCTGTGGCTTCAGCACCTGCACACTCCCTGTGCTCTGAGGAACTGCCTGCTTGGTGATTTCCCCAGGGAGCCCACTCCAGGAGCCTGCTCTAGCTCAGCAGGGCTGCAGTGACCCCTGCACAGGGTAGGGACGTCACTAAACATGACTGCTGTCCCCTCTGTGGGCAGCAGTGACCCCTTTGGCCACCCAGCACCCCCCAAAACCACAGGCAGCTTCCAACAGCCACAGGGTCTCACACAGGGCCTCCCACACTTCCCAGTGCTGTTGCTTCCTGCTCCTTCCATTTATTCCCACTGTCCAGGGAATCCCTTCCCTCCCAGCACCTCCTGTATCATTCCTTGGGCAAGACTGGATCGATGGTGGTGATGTTGTGGCAGCCAGCTGAAAAAGAACCCAGTTCCTCCATTAAAATAAACTGATCCCACATAGACCTAACCCTAAGAACCTTTCCAGCAGCACAAACAGCAAATAGGGAATTTAAGACATGTAACCACCACTGGGCACAGTAATACCAGTATCAGGCAGGTACCAATAGTTCTAGAGTTCACCTTGTACAGGCCCTTCCACAGCTGGGCTTGGGAGAGGATCAGGGACAAATGACAACGAATGACCAGGGGCACTGAAGTCCCAAAACCACTCCAGACACCACTGTGGCAAACTCATGACTTCATCCTAAGGCTACAGGTCGCAGGATTCAGCAGAGTTATTTCCACCAAATGCACGAATTATCAGAAATAAACATCTGGAAAAGCCTAGAGGGAAAAGTAAATTGTTAAACTGAAACATACCCTCCCCACAAAAAAAAAGAAAACCAAAAAAAAAACCAACTCTCCAAACTGTCAAGCAGTGTGACAGCTGCACCACACCCACTCCTCCCTAAACTAGACTGAGGGTTGGGATTTTTTTGGCTAAGAGGCATTATTAACTATTTGATCACGGTCTGGTAGCTGCAATTCGGGGCCATCCAGCTGCAAAGAGCCTCCAACCCGTGATGAAAAGCAGCTGCCTTCCCAGTGTCCCCCTGGCCTGCCATCCCCTGAGGAGCAGAGCTGGCTCTCGTGTGCTGGACAGCTGGAAACCCTTACACAGATCTGCCGTGAGAAAGCAGCTCCCAGCTCCTCGGCTCCCATTCCAGGCATTGCAGGGGGATAAAGTTCTTCCATCAGGGGATTCCTCCACGCAGGGCAGCTGTATTTCAGGGACTGTCACATGGCTTAAACTGCATTCCTTAAAACCTGATCACACCAAGACATTCCAACCTCAGATTCACATCCCTACAGGAGGCGCATCCCCACTCAAAGCAGCACTCAGGGTACCATTAGAATTCTCAATAATTAGCTCCAAGGCAGGAAGGAAAAATCCATCTAGCACTATTACAGATCCCCCAAGGAATCCGCTTCCCACTAAAGCAGACGATGCAACGCTCCTTAAACCATCTCCTGGCTACTCACTTGCTGTAGTTTCCAGGGAAATTACAGCTCTTCTGAACAAGGGACAATATTGTCCCTCAATTATTTACAGAGTTCAAAACTGAGGTCAAGATAAAGATTTAGAAACAGTTCAGGAAACCGTCTGGGCAGAGAGAGGGATAAAGTTGCAGTGTTACAAATGTTTCCGTTCTAATAACGCCCCCAAAGAGCATCTGCACAGAGCCCTGCAAAGAAAATCACCAGGAAGCACTGCTAATGAAACTCTTCCATGCTCTTGCCATCTGCCCAGCTCCTCCCCACAAATCCCTATCTCCTCCCCAAAGGCCCCTCCCTCAAGAGACAGCGAGGTCTCATCAGCCTCATTTTATTATTTCTACACTCTAAGCTCTTGACATTTTCTCTGGGGTCAAACACGCCAGACTGAAAAATCTCCTGTGTCCAAAGAAGCACTTCAGAATCTAAGAGAGTCTCCAGAATAACCTGAAGTTGTCCAAGACACTCCTCCCAACTCGCTGCCAGCTCACATCCCCCAGTATCTCTCACTGTGCCCCAGGACACTGGGAACACCCAGGGGACACAGGTCACTCCTTGACAAGAGGGCTCCAGTTCCTGCCCCAAGCTGCCACTCGAGCTGAGGAGCCAGACAAACCCATTCAATGGAAAAACAACACATTTCTTTAGGAAGTGGTTCTGCTCAAAACTAACCAAGTTTCAATATTTCACTGTTTATGCAGAATTAGACATCATCGTTCCCATGAGTTTCCTCACCATTCTCAGTCAGGATACACAATGGTAAAGATTTGTGGCTGCTAGAAATACTGTTCATGGTCATGGGAGGTCCTAATTATTTTCTCTGCAATGCCCAGCAGACTGAAAATTTTCTCCAGATGTATAAAAATGGAATTTGAAAGCCTCAAGAGCCATAAGATTACCTCCCCCAAGCCCAGAAGGTTTATATTAAAAATGTCATTACCCACGAAAAAAAAAAAGCCAAATCAGATGCATTCAAGATCAAAAACTCTTTGCACTGAGGCTGAGAAATACATAAAACTTTTTTTTTTATTCCTGATAAATACCACATGAAAGATTAGCCAATAAAGTCTTTATATTTACAGAAATAACCAAGATTCAGATTCAACTGCCTTCCTCTAATCATTTCCCCACATCAGTCTCCAATGCAAAGGCAGCCAAAAAATGCTCCACATATGCTCCTTGCAGGGCTGAGACTCACCTAAAGCTCTAAAATATGGGAAACAGTTCAGTCTGCAGTTCCCTGAATAACAAACTGAAATAAAAGTAGTTGTCATGTTCATTTTCCCTTGGTCATTGTCTTGGTCTTAAACTTTTCCAAACCCATCCCCCTGCTGTACATCGGATGTGTTCAGCAAAAAGCACAGATTTCAAAATAAACCTAAATAAATGAGGCTTGGAAAAAGGAAGCTATAAAAAAATCTCCTTGGCTTTTTTTTTTTGCAAAGCCCACCCCAAGTTCTTGTTGGTGTTGAGGCTCAAAGTCTGCCTCTTCCACCCTCTCTGGGTGCTGGAGGCAGAAGTGTGAGTCCCAGCCCGGCCTCACAGCGCGTTGTACTCCACACACTTGGATGGGTCTGTTGGGAAGTGCTTCTGGCAAATGGTCATCAGCCTCTTCAGCCCCTAGGAATCAACAGAACAAGCACAGCTCTGTCATAAGGCTGCAGCTGTTGAACAAACTTAATAGCCTACAGTACTCTTAAGCTTAACAAGAAGCATTAAAAAGAAAAGGCTGCTGTTTTGGGGTTGGGATTATTTTGGTTGTTTTTTTCTGTTCAAAGTTTGAGGTTCTCTTCAATATTAGAGGAGTTTGTGGCATAATCAAGTAAGATCACTGTAAGATTCACAGTGAAGGATCACAGCAATTCTTTAATCCCTCTTTATCATTGAGGGAGCAGATGATATCATAATTAAAAATATTTACAAGAACGCTGAATATGAAAATTAATTCTAAAAAACAAAAAGCAATTTCAAGACACAAGCTCACAGTAAAGGCAAGAGCCAAACATTTCTCAGGAAGAGAACTGTGGTACCACACAGGACACCACAGAGGCAAACTGAAGCAATCAAGGAGAAAGGCAGAATGTGGACTTTTCAGTTCTTTCAAGGCATCAATTGCCAAAAACCAACATGGCAGGAACCCTGAGATTATTTTCTTTCAAGCCACACGGAGAAGTCTAACAAAGAAGAAAGCCAGCTGCTGTGGTGGAAGTGTAATTTAGCAGTGACTGTACTCCAACATGGCAGAGTCATGTCCCTGTCACGAGACTCTCCTCATGGAAGGTAGCTCCTCACTCAGGGAAAAATTATTCCACAGGATGATGCTTTGGCCTTTCTAATGCAGGCAAGCATGGGAAGTCTGTCCCAGCACCACAATGACTCCTTGTTTGGGATGTTCTCACTCCAGGCTGCTGTAGTCAGGAACATGTTAGCTTCATGCAGCTGCTGGGAGCACGGGTAATAAATATCCCATGCTCCAGTTTGAACCAAACTTGTCAAACAAGACCCAATATTTAAAACCAACATGGAGAACATACATGTTTAAAGCCAACTTTGTCTTGGTGCTTCAGTGAGTTGAGTAATTTAGAAGCAGAGATATGAAATTCACAGTGGGAGGATGAACTCAAGGATTTCCTTGGCTAACAGAGGTATCCCCAAAAGCAGAGAAGGGACAAACTGGGGAATTCATACACATCTTCCACAAGGTATGTTGTGTTAAGAGAGAGCAAGCAACACTCCAGAGTAGAGATCCTTCTGCTCCAGGAGTGGCAAATGGACAGAGAAGGCCAATTATTGAGCAGCCTGGTGTGGAGGGTTCCCCTGCCAGGGGAGTTGGAACCTGGTCTTTTAATGCCTCTTTAATCCAAACCATTCTGCGATTCTATGAATTATTCACCATTATGACCACACGGATTAACACAGACCACAACAACATTATTTAGTTTAAAACTATTTCATCCATTAAATACTTCCAATCATAACTGGAACCTGTCTCTGAAGATGCATAATCCACATGCCAATTTTCACCTTACAAAATAACTGGTCAAATTTAATTTGTTGTCTCTGTAAGTGTCTGGAGGTCCTTGTGACTTCACAATGATATTTTTTCAGGTTATGCTATTAAAAACAAGAGTTGAAGATAAACCAAAGGTTATACTTGTAGCCCAAACAGAGAGACTCAGAGCAGAAGGGGAAGCTGCATTTTGCAAGCAATTTCCTTGCAGACACCTGCAGAAGCTGAAAAGCAACAGGAGTCCTGCTGCTGCAGAAGGAAGACATTTATGTAAGCCTCCCCTGCCAGGAGCTCTAAGCTCCATGATGCTGCTCTGGAGGCTTAAGAGTTAACCCAGATGGTTTTTTATCTCAGTGAAACTGCAACTGGCAAGAGCCAATCACATTTAACAGTACAAAGAGAGAAGGCTTGTTTCCTCAGACCTGTCCACCTATTATGTTGAAAGGACAGAGTTCAAAACCAGCACTGCTACTAATTCCACACCCAGAAGTCCACATGGGTATGAAGATGCCCAGGAGGAACTAAACCTGGCATTTTGAGCTCAGATTGCTGAACTTATTAATGACTGCATTTATCTAGTTGCAGAAATAGTCAGAAGGACCGAATTTTACAGTATTAAATTCTGTGCATGTTTAAAGCATGAGTTAAGCAGCGAGGAGCCTCAGGAGAATCAAGCCCATCTTCACAGCTGCTTTGGTGTTCATGCAGGATCACAGCAGTTCAGAAAAACCCATGAGACTGTTCCTGGCCCAGCACTGAAGAGCCCTCAGGTCCAGGATGAGCTACCAATTAACTGCCTGTTACGCCTGACTGAAATTAACCTGTCCACTTCTGGGACCCTTCTACCACATCCCCTGACACTGACGCTCCTGAAAGTTCCCCCTACACAAGCAGACGTGCTGGCTTTCCAAAGCTGACCTCACCTGGATGTATTTCCTCTGGGTTTCATCGTTGAGCACGTGGGCCACGTGCTTGGAGAAGATCTTCTCGCGGCCCGTGCGCGCGTGGATGCCGACCATGGTGACGCCGATGGGCCAGGGAGCGTTGCCGATGGCCATCTGCAGGTAGGCATCGTTGGCCTGCAGAGGGAAGGGCAGCACTGAGCACCACACCAAGCACTGCTGCACTGCCAGCTGCAGGTAACACCCCCTCCAGTCCCTCTGACGTGTGGTATTGACCAACTGCACAGTGCTCCTTCCCACGCGGAGCTCCGAGGGAAGCAAGGACTACAGACTCTCCCTCGTGAAAAAAAAAAAAGAGCTGGACAAGGCAGCCTGGTTACCCTGACCAAAACTAAGGTTTACAGGGATTATTTTCAACTCAACCATCTCTGGTTAAATAAGGTTACATTTGTAACCATGCTTAAGGCCAAAGCAGTAGCAGCAGTAAATCAATCAGGAATTTCCACATCCTGTTTTAAAGCTGTAACAGACAACATTCCTGGGGAAAAACAGGGATAAAACTCAAAGGGAAAATAAAGAGAAAGAAAGAGAGAAAGGAAGAGAAGCATAGAGCTTAAAAAAAAAACCCAAACATAACCGAGAACCAGCAAGAGACAGACACAATTACAGAAAAAACCTGAAGGACGTGGAACAGGATATTCCTTCTCTACTAGAGAGCAGCTACATAACTCAGAGACAGAGAGTTCATTTATCACCTCCTATTCAGAAACTGGACAATAAGCAGCAATCAAGACCAGTGGGTGAAGATTCTTTCCAGCTAGCACTGAACAAACTGGGAGGGGAATAATGAACAAGGTAGGGGGTGGCAGGCAGACCTAAAAGCAAATCTGCAGAGGGGGCAGAGCTTAGTCATCACCTGCATGAGGCAGAATCTGAACAGTCTTAGGCAAATACCTACTTGCTGACTTAAATATACCTTTGTGATGGAAACAGCATGTGGACATGCAATTAAAGACCCTTGCAGGACTGTCACAAGAGGGTTAATTAAGGCAGAGTGGACAACTCGCATTCTGGCATCTGCCTGCTGTCAACATGTTGATTTCAAAATTAAAATCTTTCAAGCTTTTCAATTAACAAAGCAGCAAGAATTTGTGGCTGACAGTATTCACTAGGCTGCAGAAAGCAAGCAGCAGGCAAAGAGACAGAAGACAAGAGTAGGCAAAAAGAGACAAGTCTCTTAGGAAGCAAAATTGAAAAGGATGTGAGTATCTGTAAAAGCATTAGCCTAATGTAAAAAAAAAAACCAAAACCAAACAAACAAAAAAAAAAACCATCCAAATGTGTACTCAAGTCATCCAAAATCTCTCTGTGAAGTTTACTCAAAGGCAAGCCCCTCCAGGAGAGAGAAGCACTGCTGATTAACCCAGAGATACACCACATTCCTGCATGCTCATTAGTTTGAGAAGGTATTGGAAAGGGAATTTCCACAAAATGATGACAACCAAGAGAAAAAAAATGCTTCAAAATAAAACCCCACTATCATATATCCCACATGTTCAGTTCTGCTTCCAAATGATTTGGATTAAATTTGCCTTAGGCCATATAAAGTTTTTTTCAGCATCAAAAGCAGGTTTGCTTGCTTACTTGACAAATTATGCCACATCCTCACATGAATTGTAAGAAACACTAGAAATTTGAAGGTAAAAGACAGCTCAGTTTCCTCTGCATACATAAGCTGCTTCAGCAAATGCTATTGGTATTTGAGTTTCACTTCTGAAGGCAGCTACAAATAAAACCTAACACTGCCTTTGATCTTGTGACCCAAAGTACTTCTGCCTCCTCCAGTGAGGAGACTTCATCCAAAAAATCTTCTTATTAACTTACCTCAACCTTACCAGGCCACTTAATGTGAGTGTAGACAAAGAAAGGGACAGTGCCTCATATTCAATGACTCAGTTTGCCTCAATTAATTCCTACTTAATTAATCATCAACACCCTATTACTAATCAATACCTTCATTTAACCTTAGAACAGCAGGTTTCCCCTAGAGGAATGCTCTGCAACTTAATATACCCATCTCTGAGAAAAATTTTCTTCATGTTTACAAAGCTGTGCACTTTCATGAACCTCAAAAGATCTTGTGTGAGGCTGTGGATCAAACACTACTTGGAGCCTAATATTTCACAGCCATTTTTCATTTTGTTGGGATAGATGTACTTCCAGCTATGCATCTTCAAAATGAAAAATGGGAATGCTGAAGCAATAAACTCAATCCTTTACAACCAGACAGCGTGAACATGACGGAAAAAATACAAACAAACATACCTTCACGTATTCTCTTTGCAACATAAATTTAATAATATCTGTTATGGATTCTTTGATGTCTGCAGGAAGTGTCTACAGGAGAGAGGGGAAAGAAAAAAAAAAGACACACTTCAGATCAGCAGCTCAGGAAAATCATCTTACTCAGCATTTATACAAAGTTTAGCAACTACCCTTGCTGGAGGAGTCTGACAAAGGAAAACGTGTTTGTTATTCAGATGAAGGATCTGAAGAGGAGAGGTGAAGCAGTTACACCTGGCAGCTGATGGCAAAGTGCAAAATGCAACCCCAACTTTCTGTCATGTTTGCAACCCAGGGAGCAGGTGCTGCTTTAAACAACAGCTGGAAAAGCAGTGGGTGGGCAGATTTCACTGACTGAGATCAGGTCAGAACCGGGTGTCAGGAGCTCCAGATGCAGAAACTGTGACCAACTCACTCATCCCCTCCCCTGCAGTGAGGCTGACACCGCCCTAGAGAGGGCCCTGATGCTGGGTACTTGGAAGCATTTAAGCGGCATTTAAGGGTGATTTACCCTTTTGCGGAGCTTCCTGAAGAGCGGCCGCAGGTAGGACTCCGTCTGCTTCTGAGTGGCGCTGTTCAGCTTCCCCTGCACGCCCCGCTTCACGTAGTCCTCCCTGGCGTTCAACTCCTTGGCCCAAACTCCCAGCAGGAACTGCAGGGAGCAAGCACATCTGTGTCAGGGTGCCATCTAGTGACTTCCCCAGCACATCAGACAGAACACAGGGCTGAGCAACCAAGGCAAAGAGAGTTTTTTGGAGAAATCTGAGTTAAGCAGGTAAAACCTTTTTCAGAAGGATAGGCAAGGAGGGACAGGAACAACCCTCTTATCTTAAACGTACACACCCAAATTAAAGCTTCGACTCTTGCTGGGACTTTGACCACCACAGCAGTTACACAGGGCTTACTCAGCTGAGAGGCAACACAAGTCACTTGCCAGGAAACAAGGAAACAATTTCTTGCCATCCACTTGAACCTGTGGACTTCCTTTAAGACTCTAATTTCACTAACAGTATCAGGTGCCATTCCAGTTCAGCTGGAATTGTTCCAAGGAAACTCCTCCAGAGGTTTTGATGCCACAGTACTACACAGAGGCAACTACAGACAACTGCCTCAAATATCACACAGAAATCAAACCCGTATTTATTTTGTCTGGAAAAGCAGATTTTGAGGAATGCTGCTCTCCCAAGAGCTCTTTCCCAGATCTGGCACAAGTCACTGTTGTGACTAACAAAGGCTGTGGAGTGCCAAGCATTTCAAAAAACCCACAATCTTACACATAACATGTGAGATTTTCCTCTCAAGCAGCTGAAGCAGATTTTCCTCTCCACCCTTCTATTCTTGAAATGTATCTGCATGGCAGTAATAATATGGCACGACTACAGAATAATTAGAGTTTGTTACCTTCAAGAACTTTGTTATGATGTCCATGTCATAGTGATCATCACCCCGTCCTAAGGATTCTCCCAAAGCCTGGAACAGGGGGAAAAAAAGGCCATTATTTCTACTTTGTCTGGTCTGCCAGCACCACCACAGCAGAGCATGGTTCACTGCACCATGAACTGCAATAAATTCCACAAGAAATCCCAAACACTGGTAATGAAACAGCTACAAATGCTACTGAAATTCGTTAATCTATTAAAAACATTGACATCACAATGCCAATATGATTATTTCTGGAAAGCCAATGCAACAGTAATTCTTCAATCATTTACTACTAAATTATTGGCACAATTAGCAGCTGTCTGACAGCACTGTATGAAGGGGAACTCTGGGTGCACTGCATTTTTTGAGATCCCCAAAAATCATCAATTAACCTAATTATTTTGTTATGCTATTTCAATTCTCTGATGTACTGGGGCTTTTTACCACTTAATTGCAACTTTGGATTTGAGGGAACAAATCTTAAAAAAAAAAAAAAAACAACCAAAAAAACCACCCCAAAAACCAAGCAACAAACCACTAAAAAAGCCCAGCTGTATGCTCCAATACTCCACCAGCCAGCCAAAACCTCAAAACTGTACATACTAACAGTAAGTTTTATAAATATTTTCCAGTAGGTATAGTTGGATTCATAATCTATTTCCATTACCCTCAAGTTTCCAAAGTAAGTTGTATTTTAAAAAATCTCCTAGATTTGGAGTCAAATTCAATGTAAGCCTGTATGCTCAAGGCAATGCAGCTAAAGTAAGATAAAATTAAGATATGGTGTTTTTCAAACTTTTTAGAAAAGATTGTTTGCATGGCTCAAACCAAGCCTGCCCTAGTACCACAAGAAGGGATTATTTTGAGAGCTAACAGATCAATAAAATGCAGCTCCAATACAACTGCTGCTATCCACTCTGGTACTGCAATTATTTTAAACCAGAACCCCTGGCACCATAAAAAAACCTCAGACTATTTCTTAATAATAATGTATTCACTTCAGCTTTCAGTTATAAATCGTATTATTTCTTAA
The DNA here is from genome assembly GCA_013400175.1 of Phainopepla nitens. Classification (NCBI taxonomy): domain Eukaryota; kingdom Metazoa; phylum Chordata; class Aves; order Passeriformes; family Bombycillidae; genus Phainopepla; species Phainopepla nitens. The sequence continues at coordinate 317,431 of VXBQ01002036.1, forward strand.
ACACGCTTTTGGAAGGACATTTGAAGATTAACTCCTGCAAAGAGTTTTGAAGATTAAGGTTAAAAGTCTTCAGCTGAAGTTAATGTGCTTTTCAAAACATTATCCTGAAATTCCAGGTGCTGAATGCATTTCCTGGCACTCACCCACACAAACACCACGGGATTCTTTCAGAACAGAGCAGCCATTTGCACTCAAGTTTCTGGGACATTATCTCTGAACTTCTTATATTTCCTGTGGTCTGCCTACTTCTGATGCTCTTTTTTTTTTGGTCCTACATGTTTTCATACCAAACATTCTTTCTGTGTGTCTATTTTTTGGAGTCCTTCTTCTTTGTATGGGGAAAATTAATCGATACTCACCTTATTACCCTCTCAAATATTTATTGGAATGGCTCTGGCATTTATGAGCAGGTAATGTATTGCAATTAAATTCTCTACTTCTGAAATCCCTGGAGAATGAATCTTAACTGTATCACTGTCTTTGCTGGCAACACCTGTTCCCTTTGGGATGAAGTGTTATAAACAAAGACCACTTGAGTTTTCACTTGTCTTTTGTAGGCACCTACAGTGCAACTCCAGGCTTGGAAACCTAAATTTCCTCCTTAAGAATACTTCAAAATGCCTAAGTCAGTTGTTGAAAAGAAGAGAACTTTGTCTAAACAATCCTAAAGCTTTCTCACAGCAACATACTACACATCTAACATCCCTTAGTTATGATCTATCCCATACTTCCAGTTCTTCAATAGTAGTATTTTCCTCGTGGACTTTCAGGTCATTCTGGGAGTCATCATCTCCTGCTTCCTGGCCACCTACAATTTCATTCAGATACTGCTGATCAATCTTATCCAAAGCAGCCTTCAGGTCATTTCTCAGACCCTAGAAATCAGAATAAAAAATACTGATTTATAAAAAAAACCCTCAAGTAAATAAAAGCAGTTCAGTACTGTCACTGTGAGCATTCAACTTCTGTTTAAGGTGCAAATTCTGCAAAAACACGTAAGAGTTTAGCATTGTTTGAATTTACCTGACCTCCAAGAACAGTTTCTGCTCCAGCACTTAACAAAAAGCAGGTGCATGAACTTCTGCAGTGCTCATACCTATGAAAAATATTTTTTTTACAGTATTTTCACCAAAAAGAAAGCCTGGAGGATGGAATCAGCCTCTAGGACTTGATCTTCAAGTAATTTTCTCCAAGCAATGCACTGAACCACCCCAAAATAAATGAAAACCAGACCCTAACCATCATCAGCTCTACAAGTATTCACATCTGCCCTGAAAAAAAGCTGTAAATAAGTCTCACTTCTTCAGTGCCAGACATAAAACAATAATTTCATTTTCTTTTACTAAAAAATATTTAAACATAGCAGAATGTTTTATATAGATTCACTGTATAAAACCCTCAACTTCAGAAGAGGTGACTAAAAATCTAGAATCAGTTTAAAACCATACATATAAAGTTAAAAGGACCTTTCAAACAGAACACAAAACTCGTTTTAATCACAGTTAAATGATCTGCCTTCTCGTCCTGAGACATAAAACATAAAGCTCCATAAAGGAGTATGACATTTCTTACCCTCAGATAAATTCAGCCACTCCACAGGGAATGGATATGCACAGTTACTTCCCCTCTTCCATCATCATACTTGCCTGTCTGGAGCATTTCTATTAATCATTCAGTTACTCTAAAAATGTCTGAACCACAAGGCTGACTGACTAAGCAATGTGCAGAATCCCCCCTGACAGCAAGAGGAGTGACTGAAACATGTAACAAAAACCCAGCACAACCCAACTTATGGGCTCTCTATTTCCTAATCCTGCTCCAGTGATTGATGCTGCTGGAGGGGAAGCTTTCATTAGCAGACCTTTTATTTCTAGATCTGTTTATCTTTATTTTAAAGACTTGGAGAGGAAAAGGCTTCCCTTTTATGGGCAGCCCCGGGAAAGACATTTAAAACAATTCAGTTTGCCACAAATTAGGGAAGAAAATGCAAATTAAATTGTCGCTCTGTTAGTAAGGCTGTAAATTTGGTTAACAGTGAATGCAAAACAAACCCCAACTGTATCTCCTCACTTAACTGATCATTTCTTAAGACAAAATGAATAAATTCATTATATCTTCAAGTCAGTTTTTGAGTTGATGGCTACTTTAAAGGGGAGGGGGGGGAAATGACATTTCTCTAACAAGTTATAGCTCTGGAATCTAGGGATTTGAAAAATCATTTGTATCCCAGAGAGACAATATGCAGTCCAGCTCTTACTGACCTGTGCTTTCTCAGGGGTGCACATAACCACAAACACAGGATTATTTTAACAGCAAATGACTGTTCTCACCTCATGAAAAAGCAGGGGCAGAACAAGCTGAGGTATTAGTGCCACCTGAGGGTTCCTTTTCCAGCTGACAAGGGCCTGGTAGGTTTCTAGGGGTGAACTCTCTAACATAATTGTAACTGTGCACCAAATCTGATATTTAACATAGTTTCTCAGAAAAAAAAAAAAAAAAGAAACAAGACCACCTATTCTCTTTGCTGTCTATTGTCCCCTCCTCTGAAAATTCACAGTTACTGAGAGTTATTTTCAGTAACTTTTCTAGGGTTACTTATTGGTTACCCTACCACAAATAAGTAACTAAGAGCCAGTCTTACCTTGTTCACTTCAGGTGCAAGAATTTCTATCTTCCTCAGACGCTGAAATGCATCATAATCTGTTTCTCCAAACAGCCTGATGGGCTCGCCCCTCTCTCGTAACCTCCTGATAACCTGCAAAGAATCAAAGCACTCCCTGACTCATAAAGGAAGCAAAATAAAATCCAGAATGACAGATTTATTTACTTTGCTTAGAATAACAAGCTGAGCTGGACTGGAGAGGAAATGGCAATATTTTAAGCAGTAGAAAAATGTTCCAGACACTTTACAATCTAAATATAAAATTCCCACGGTGTTTCAGTGAAAGGTCATTCCAAATATTACCAACCCAAATTTTGCATAAAATCCCAGGCTGATTGATACTGCTGAACTTCTTCCTGCTCTGACTTGTTCAAACAAATACACAAAAATCATCCCTCTGGCAGAGCTCAAAAACCATTTTCAAAATCACCAAGGAACTTGACAATAATCTCACTCACCTATTTGTCTTGGCAATAAAAATACTAACTGGGCTGCAGGTTGCCCCAGCACAGCTACGAGATGATCTGCTGAAAAGCCCACCATAAAGCATTTGGGAAATATGAAGTCCCATAATCTAATGGGATAGATACTTTAAAAGTAGATATCACAGAAGTGAAAAAGCCTCCCTCAACTTAAATCTAACTTCAAACCAAACACAAAACCAACAGCCCCTATTACAAGTCCTTTATATCCTGACAAAAAAAAAAAACACCCTGAATATGCTGACAAATTAAGGGGAGGTGTGATGTGCTTGGATGACCTCAGCTGTGAATTTCAGTATTTCCAAGATTAGAGTGTATTCTGCACTTCTGAACTTCCTGCTTCTGCTTTGGGGTGTGGATCTGTTTGTGAACTTAAATCCACATAGGCATTTTTATCCTTAGAAAAGACAAAGAACATCTCAGCTGCTCTGGCTTTAGGACTGTTTCTTCTAGAGAAAAGACTGTTTTCTTCTTCCAAAATTTAGTTTCTAAATTTGTGTTCAGACCAACGTGTAACAAAGAAAAGAAGCTCAGACAAAAAAAAGTCTTGGAAAAAGTCAGCATGCCATCTTCAGCCCTATCCAAGGATATTCAGGGTGTCACTAGGAAAGAGCTGCAAAATGTTACACAAGATCTGTGTAAATCCCTGTAAGAGAGGCTCTACCCATCTGTACCTCCCTATGCATTCAAGTGGACAGCAGAGCCCTGATAAGCAAAGACAATCATGAATTGCTGACTGCAAAAATGGAAGCTTATTATTTAATAAAACTGCCATAAAAAGTACAGTTCACTGGATGAAACAGCCCTAGCAGTAAATTTCAGGTGCATTTGCTGGAAACTCAGAGAGTCAGTTTATGGTGCTTGGTTTTACCTCCTGTCTGGACAGAGTCATTGGTAACTTTTCCTCTGCCAGTTCGAGTTCCAGCACTGGATTTGATGCAGCCAGTGGTTTCTCCTCCTCTTCCTGCTGCTGTACCTACATTCAACAGACATAGTTACTGATGTGCACTGGAAACAAACCCACATGTTGATGAGGTATGATGGCAAGATACAGAACTCTGGAACACAGACTTTAATATGACAAGATAAACCTTTAGTTTCATAGTTTTATGGTCCATAATTGCATCTCACAGAACCATAAAAGTTCTTGATAGTATCAGTAATTAACTAACACTTCTGCAGGTTGCAGGAAGCAGTCTCTCCAGCAAACAGAAAGGACAGTTGCTGAAGTTTGGCTGTTGTTGGCATCTGCCTGCCAGCACTGGTGCCAAAAACAGCAAATCCACCCTCTGCCTGTTGCTTCCTGCCCCTGTTCCATCCTTCCTACCCATGCAAGACCATTTGCATCACTGTGTGATGATCCAGAAGGGGGAAATGATTCAAACAGAAAATACTCTGACAAACAGAAATACTGGTACTGTTCCCAGCCTGCTTCACTGCCTCATCCAACTCCCCAGGACCACACAGAAGGACAGGAAGGAAAACCCCAGAGCAGGGTGAGAGAGGAGCTGCTTCTCCCAGGGTCAGTGGCAGTCACAGTGTTTATTACCTGCAGCTTCAGCAAGCTGAGCACAGTCAGCAGTGAGCCACAGTTTCTGTGGGGTTTTGAGAGGCAATGCCCCTCTCGAACAACCTTGCCAGTTTCTTGCAGGTAAAAAAACAAAACAAAACAAACAAAAACAAACAAACAAACTAAAAAGGACACAACTCCTCATATGAAGAGGATATCATTAACAACTCCTCTTAGTCTAAAAGAAGGTCCCTGAATCAAAGAGAGCATTCCTTCTTTATTATTCAGTATTTTAATTTATTATTCAGTATTTTAATAATGCAAAACATTTTTTTGATCAAAGTAACTTTGAGACAGCAGCCATGTAACTACAGCTTCCTGTATAAGCTCAAATCCAACACTTCTGACAGCAGGAGAAGATTGCTGGTGGTAACATTCCTATAAGGAAGCATCTTCAGTGTTCACTCATATCTTGTTTTTTTCTTAATTTATTTCCTTTCTGTACTTGCTAAAAGGGAAACAATCCAATTAATGCTAGAGCAGCCTGCAGCATTCCCTGAGCATGGGCAGCCTGTATTTGGGTTGATCAATTTGAGGAAGATACTGAACAGAATTTTTATTTTTTTTTTAAAGAGGCTTTTTTATTCTTTCAGGTCACAGTGCCAGCCTTGCTCAAGTGTCAGTGTAACTCCATGTGGCTGGTAGGATCCAGCCCTGGGGCTCCAGCTACAAGATTCAGCCACAACTCTACATTCAATGCTGTATTAGCAAATACAGAAAAAAAAAAAATCAATCCTACAACTATGGGTGTTTGGAATGAACAACAGAAAGACAATTAAATCGACATTGAGCACATAAAGGGAAGGGGAAAATAAAATTTCCATCAGTGCAGGGAAGGAGGAATTCACAGGGGACAGAAAATATGGAAGAACAGTGTAAAATTTTTTTTTTTTTTAATATACTCCCAGAGCAGAAGGATACATACAAATTTTAACTTACAAACATTCTTGAAATCATTAAGAGATAGCAGCACTGGAAGAAAAGATTTGATCCATTCTGTCAGCTGGACTCCAAGTTATAAGCAGTACCTTTACCACTGTTATTTTTGTTAGAGTGCTTTCTTCAAGCAAGTGAAATGATTCCAACTTATTAAGTCTGAGCAAATAGAAAGGCACTTGAATTTAAAATGAAATCAGTCTGTGTTCCATGTCTCATTAGCAGAGTAAAGAACAAATGCAAAAATCCGGGCAGCTCTAAAAATATACTACATTTAACAAAGTAACTTATTTTAAAACCATTTTCAGGGTTGCATCTCACACCAAAACTGGTGCTGCAGCAGCACAGGTAACTCCACTTTAACCACATCAGGTTCTGAAGAACTCAAGCTAATGCTCAAAAGGCATCAGGCAGCCATCTGCACTTGGAAGAGCAGCTGGATCCCCAGAGCTTTCCCATGACTTCGTGCTGCGCGTTCCCAGAATCATTTTGGCACTGATGTTCAAATATGCACAAACAGATCAAGGTTTCAGAATAAGTCACTAACTGGGTAAAGGTCACTGGGAAACAAAGCTCCTATTTGTGCCCTCTAAGAGCAAACAAGATTATGCAACTGTCTTCCCCAGGGAATGCATCCCCCCTCCCAGACACCCCATCAGGCAGGCAGGCAGGCACACACACTTGTAAAAGACAACAACATTCTTTCCATTTCAGTAAACTCTTGCCCTGACACCATTACAAGGCAGATAAAGCCTTCCAGATCACCCACTTGTTGCAAAATGCACTCGAGGTTACCAATTGTTTCTAATATTTTGCCAGCAAGAACATAAATGCTGCTGTTGCACAGCTTCAGTGCTGGGTGGTTAGCGGCCAAAACCCAAACACAAATTTAGGAGAGCTGGCAGATCTTTTGGAGGCACATCCACACTATACTGATTTCATCTGGACATTTTGACAATGAAGACTGGATAAAACTATCCAAATGTATCCATTTTTCTCAATAAGGGGAGGAAGGTGGCTGTATCAGATCCAGTGTTCATGCCTAACAGCACAATTTAATAGGAAAGGAAGACAAGCTTTGATCCCGAGCCACTTCATGCTTTCCACAAATAAAAATAAACAAACAAAACAAAGAAATAAAAGCCAAACCATAACACAAACTTAAGTAGCTGTATGGCATGCATATCTTTTCCTGCATTGAAAATGGTTTTGGAAAGTCATACCTCTCCAGGTGGCTTCTCATTTACAGGCTAATGTATAACATTAACAGATTGAACAAAGAACAACAATTGTCATTAACAACATTGATATCGTTGATTAAAAAAAAAAAAAAAAAAGAAAGCAGACTTCAAAATAAACACACCAAGTCCTGGAAGAACAGTTTCCATACCTTGTAGCCACATCTCTGGAAGTAGGCCTCCTCTTCCTTTTTAGCTAACTCACTGCGCTTGAAATACTTCTTACTCCCCTAAAAGAGAGGAGAGCTGTTACCAGTTCACAGTTCCGTGCCAAAATGGCTCAAACTTTCTTACTTGGCTTGGTGAATTCAGCTACATCCATTCCCAGAGATGCCTACACTGCCACAGAAAGGGAACTAGTTGGAAGCATCTCTGAAATCAGCAATACAGAGTTACTTTGCAGGATATATGTACAAGCAGAATTAGAAGTACAATGTGCCTCTTTAGAAAACCTTAGTTTTTTGTCGTGTAAGGCCTTGGTGGTCTTTGGTGTAAAGCTTCACTTCAGACCTGCACAACCAGGCCCAGGCTGTTTAGATAAACCATGCAAAACACATTATTTGTCATTAAATCAAGGAGCTGGGAGAGATCACCTTTATACACAGTATTTTATAAGCTTGCTTGGAGCAGCCTGGTAGAAATGTGCCTGAAAAGACATTCCAGACACACAGCAGCAGGAAAATGTGGTCACCCCAAAGAATTTTCCTTGATTAGTACAAACTACAACTTCTTCCTTCATGCTTTGCCTGACGTACAACAGCCTCTGACCACAGCTCCCTGCTTCAGCCTCGGGTGCCAAAACTCAAAATTAGACACCCTGAAAGGGCTGTTTGTTCTGTGTTTGTTCTGCTGCTCTGTGGGGTTTTTGGCATACATACACACACACACATACACCACTCACACCCTGCCTAGGTATGGGGTTTTTAGGCACACACACACACTGCTCAGACCCTGCCTGGGAATGGGTTTTTTAGGCACACACACACACACACACACTGCTCACACCCTGCCTGGGTATGGGGTTTTTAGGCACACACACACACTGCTCACACCCTGCCT
>VXBQ01002036.1:325985-339235 GCA_013400175.1 Phainopepla nitens
CCCCAACCCCCCCGGCTCCCGCCCGACCCCCCCCTGGCTCACCCCGGCTTTGGGAACCCCGGCCCTGGGCCGCTCCCGCCTCACCCCCGCCGCCCTGCCCCGGGCCCACACCCCGGGCGGCTCCTCGTGTCCACGCCGGCCGCCCTCACCCCCAGGAGCTCCTTCTCCTCCAGCTGCTGGCGCTTCCTGCTGATCTCCCGCTTCAGGATGTCCATGGCGGCCTCGGCAGGCGCCGCAGCAAAACAACAACGCCGTCACTTCCGGGAAGGCCGCGCCGCCGCGCGGCGCCCCCTGGTGGCTGGGAGGAGCGGCGGGACTGGGGGCCTGTCGGTCCCTTCCGCCGGGTGACAAGTGACAGCGCGAGACGTGAGGAGCTCGGGTTGTGCCAGCAGACGTTTAGATTGGATAGTGGGAAAAGTTTCTTCACTATCCATGTAACGTCATGCTGTTGTTGGAAGCAGATTATCTAAAGTGATACACAGACGGTATAATGACAGTAATTATGAGACAGAGCCAAAATATAGATGCTTTCTTTTAAGGAATGTAGCAAAAGAGGTGGAATATGATTTTTACAGGGGTCTTTCCCTGTTTTAGTACAGCTGGTTTTACAAAGGGGTGTTTGACAGGTTCTTTAAAGAGAGTCTGCGTGCAATTTACTCAGCTGTCTTCTCTGTTTAGCTTGAAAAATCTTTGGGGAAAAGTCTCTGTGACTGTGTGTTTGTACAGTGCCTCGTGCAATGGGCCTTGTTTGCAGATGACAGCTAATATCAGACAAATCATGGCTTCAGATATTAGGAAAAATTTCTTCCCCAAAAGAGTTGTGTCAAGCACTGGGACAGGCTGCTCAGGGAAGTGGTGGAGTCACCATCCTGGGAGGTATTTAAAAGACGTGTAGATGTGGAACGTGGGGATGTGGTTATTGGTGGACTTGGCAGGGTTAATTTTTGTTGATTTTAGAGGTCTTTTCCAACCTAAACGATTCAATGAGGCTGGTTACTGGCCAGCCACCCGGGGTGCAAATGCCATGTAGGAAGGTGGGATGCCTCTAATGTCTGATATCTGCTTCCTTCATGCCTTGAGGACTGGGGTAGCTGCTACGGACTGAGCTCCTCAGGGTGCACATCCCAGAGCTAAACGCTTTTGTCATCAACCACTCAGCATTTATGACACAGGTAGTAACATCAAGAAATCTCTTTGTCTTCCTTATTTACCTGATTTTCTCCAGCTATTTCTACCCTGTGGCTTGTAAAGTCCAAAGGGTCCAGAAAACACTTTGAAGAATGAGTAAGAACTCCTCTCAGATTTTTTTTTTTTCACCTTTAGGTCCTCACAGATTTCTTCCTTTTCCTTCCCCATTGTAAGCTCCATTGCTTTAGTAGCTTTTTTGGAGAGCTGTAACCACAACTGGCTTTTCACCCACTTTAGATAACCTGAGCTGTGTGCCTTGACTCTTCCTTGTAGAAAATGGCACAATGGTTTACAGGGGTTGCTTAACCCCCAGGCTGGAGGGTTCTGGATTTAGAAGTTGTGCTCTGCTTTACCTCAGGCTTGAATGCAATCACTTTGCAATGAGGAAGCAGGAACAGTCCTCCTACGCTTTTCATAGTTCTCTAAAAGGAAATTATATCACATCTGATGGTGATAGAATCCAAGAATGTCTCTGTATGAGTCCTGGGGGAATGTGCCCACATTTGGGTAAGGGCATAAGTCAGGAGGCTGTAGGAATACTGTGTAGTGGACTTTATGGAAACTAATCCAGATGCTTATGTCATAAACTGATCCAGGTGCCCCTTCAATTCACTCTAGAGTACACACAACCTTAGACCTTGCTTCATTTCCTGCTCCAGTCTGACACTGGCCTGGTTTTGGCAGGGATACAGGTAATTTTCTTCCTAGTACCGAGTGCAGTTCTGTGGTTTGGATCAAGTATGAGAATAACTGATAACACAATGATGTTTTAGTTGTTGCTAACCAGAGTTTATACTAAGTCAAGGACTTTTCAGCTTTTCATATCCTGCCAGCAATGAGACTGGGGGACACAAGGTGGCCAGGACAGCTGACCCCAGCTGACCAGAAGGATATTCCATACTGTATGGCATCACACTCAGTATATAAACTGGGGGGAAAGTTGGTTGGGGGATGCTGCTCAGGAACTGGCTGGGCACCACTCAGCAGGTGGTGAGCAATTGACTTGTGCATCCCTTGTTTTGTATATTATGTTGTTGTTATTGTTGTTGTTACTATTATTATTATTTTCTTCCTTTGCTGTCCCATTGAACTGTCTTTCAATCCAGAAGTCTTCTCACTTTCACTCTTCCCATTCTCTCCCATATCCCTCTGTGGCTGGGGGAGAGTGAGAGAGAGCCTGTGCACAGTCTGGGATTAAACCATAGTGGCAGACATCATATCTCAATTAAAGACAGTACAAAAGGAAGGAGGAAAGCCAAGTCACACACAGTATCTGTGAGAAAGATGCAGTTACTGTCAGGTGACTCTTAGACCAAAGATCTACCACTTTAAAAAAAAAATAAATAAGGTGTCAGGGAGGGGTAAAAGGGACAAGGAAGCAGCTGATTAGTTTATGTTAGTGAAATAACTTTGGCAAGGTTGGAAAGTAAAGCTGCCTAAAAGTTCACTACCAATGACTCAATTTTCCACAATTGCCCTTTTTCCAGTACTTGTGGTTCTGTGCTCTCTTGCCTCCAAATCAAAGCATCCTGTAACGTAAATCCTCTCTGTGATCAAGACATTGTCTTGTCCTATGGACAAGAAGTGTCAATCTACAAAGTACTACATCTCCCAAAAGAGTTACTGTATGCATGCAAAGATGTAGTTATGTTGGTTCTGGTTTTGAGGACATTCAGCAATATCTCCTCAAAGAAGGAAAGAAAGAAAAAAATCTTTGGTGTCATCCATCCATTTGAGATTTCTCTTTTTGAAGATATCACAAAACCTTCTAAAGTATAAGAAGAGGTGGTATCTTTTTTCTTTCATTGACACCTCATGAAGAGATCCACTCTTGCTTCCTGTCTGATTTCCAGGATAGCAAATCTGTTTGACTCCTCTTTGCCTTGAGGTCAGGACAGCATTTTCTGAGAGACATGGATTGTTGAGATGGCTGGGTCAGGTCTCGACTGGACACAGTTCAAAGCTCCTCTGTTCCTCAGAACATCTTCCTGAGGCAATTCTATCCTGGGAATTCGTTTTGGTCCCAGCTTGGTTCATTATGGATCTCTCATCCTCTGACTGTCTCTGTTCACAAATGCTCCTTGGCTCTAGGATGGATATCTGGAGCTCCTCTTGCTGGACAAACTCATGGTGCACATGAGAATTCAGTGTGAGATCTCATCCTTGGATCATGTAATGGAAACTGTTCCTCCACACTGCAAAAGGATTTCTCCAAGTCAGTCACCACAGTTCTGAGGAGCCCTCAGAGTGTGGCAGCTGTTTAACTGTGAAANTTCTTCCTTTGCTGTCCCATTGAACTGTCTTTCAATCCAGAAGTCTTCTCACTTTCACTCTTCCCATTCTCTCCCATATCCCTCTGTGGCTGGGGGAGAGTGAGAGAGAGCCTGTGCACAGTCTGGGATTAAACCATAGTGGCAGACATTATATCTCAATTAAAGACAGTACAAAAGGAAGGAGGAAAGCCAAGTCACACACAGTATCTGTGAGAAAGATGCAGTTACTGTCAGGTGACTCTTAGACCAAAGATCTACCACTTTAAAAAAAAAATAAATAAGGTGTCAGGGAGGGGTAAAAGGGACAAGGAAGCAGCTGATTAGTTTATGTTAGTGAAATAACTTTGGCAAGGTTGGAAAGTAAAGCTGCCTAAAAGTTCACTACCAATGACTCAACTTTCCACAATTGCCCTTTTTCCAGTACTTGTGGTTCTGTGCTCTCTTGCCTCCAAATCAAAGCATCCTGTAACGTAAATCCTCTCTGTGATCAAGACATTGTCTTGTCCTATGGACAAGAAGTGTCAATCTACAAAGTACTACATCTCCCAAAAGAGTTACTGTATGCATGCAAAGATGTAGTTATGTTGGTTCTGGTTTTGAGGACATTCAGCAATATCTCCTCAAAGAAGGAAAGAAAGAAAAAAATCTTTGGTGTCATCCATCCATTTGAGATTTCTCTTTTTGAAGATATCACAAAACCTTCTAAAGTATAAGAAGAGGTGGTATCTTTTTTCTTTCATTGACACCTCATGAAGAGATCCACTCTTGCTTCCTGTCTGATTTCCAGGATAGCAAATCTGTTTGACTCCTCTTTGCCTTGAGGTCAGGACAGCATTTTCTGAGAGACATGGATTGTTGAGATGGCTGGGTCAGGTCTCGACTGGACACAGTTCAAAGCTCCTCTGTTCCTCAGAACATCTTCCTGAGGCAATTCTATCCTGGGAATTCGTTTTGGTCCCAGCTTGGTTCATTATGGATCTCTCATCCTCTGACTGTCTCTGTTCACAAATGCTCCTTGGCTCTAGGATGGATATCTGGAGCTCCTCTTGCTGGACAAACTCATGGTGCACATGAGAATTCAGTGTGAGATCTCATCCTTGGATCATGTAATGGAAACTGTTCCTCCACACTGCAAAAGGATTTCTCCAAGTCAGTCACCACAGTTCTGAGGAGCCCTCAGAGTGTGGCAGCTGTTTAACTGTGAAAGCAGACAATTCCTTCCCTGGGCCAGTTCCCCATCCTTGCAATGATCCCTTAGATTACATCACTGTATAGGATATTTTTAACAGAGTGAAATGAGTGCATTTCCAAGTTGTATTTCAACTTATCAGTTTATCATACATGGCATTACTCTACTCATTAAAGTCAATTAGATCATCGCTATAAATCCAAAGCTTGACTATTTGTTTTCTACTGCTCCCTTTTCAGGGCAGTCCTGCTGGTTTGGTACCACTATGGCTGTGTATTTCTGTCTTTCCTGTGATTAATAAATATTATATTTGCTGTCAGGGCTATAGTCAGGCCTTTAAGCTTTCCCAAAACCACTTGCAGAGTCTTGAAAGCTCCCAGCAACTGAGCTTGAGTCTGGAAGCAATAGTGTTACCCATGTTTTCCCTAGATCCAGGTTTCTGCAGACCTCTGGAACAACCCCACGGAGTTAACCACAAAGCTACTTTGAAGTAATTTCCTTCACAATATAAAATATGAAATCAAGACTGGAAAAGGAAATCTAGAAGTTATTCAAAATCTTGGAACATTCATAAGAGCCTTGTAAGCAATAGAAATACAAGCTTAAAACATACGTGAGGTGTTTCATTCCAATTTCTAGCTGGTTAAGTGATTGCTCAGCTTTAGCTGCTGCAAGCCAACTGTCAACCTACAGACAGATTATTGAAGGCAGCTCAAATAACCCAGTTTCACTCAAATAACCCAGATGTCATCTATTTGCCAAAGTGGTAAAACGGATCAGAATAATTTTGACTGCTCTCAGTGGTTGTATTCAGTTTATATTTAGTTGTTTTCAGGTCATATTTTTATGGGCATCCAGTTTCACTTATCTATTTGATATTAAAACAGGGGAAACCACCAGTTTAGCCAGCATATGCTTTCACTCACACACAGGAGGCAGAACTGATGCCTTGCAGCTGACCAAGACTGCAGAACTCATTTCAAGTAACAAGAGCACAGATGACTCTTGGAAACCATTTTCAGATAAGTACATGGTTCCTTTTATTCATCTTCAAAATACTATACCAAAAAAGACATTGGATAAAATTGCCTTTACACCATGACTAAGTATGCCTACTTCTAGCAAAGGGAGCTCAACACCCAGTCTCAGTCTTTTCTTTTTTTTATTAAAGCAGTCCTTAACCTTTTGTGAGGGATTAACCCACCCAATTCCCTATTCTTTGCCCCCACATTTACTTTGCTTACAGGTACCTCCAGCTTGTCACATCTACAGGGCACCTCCAGGTGTTCTATCAGACACATTAGTATTTCTGCTAAGGATTGCAAACTGCACTTCCCTACAATCCTGACATTGGGGATGGGCCCATCCCCTCCATTTAGTCAATTTAAGCCACTCTGGGCTTTCACTTTCTTATTCACTTTTCCAAACAGCACAAGTCAGAGAAGGAGGTCAAGTCAGAGAAACACTCAGCTAGAGAGAAGATTGAGGATGAAATTGGGGAGAGCGTTCCACCACAGGTGTCCAAATCCCACTGCAAAGACAAGGCAAGCTCACGGGGGAGGAAGTGGCAGAAAAAAGGTTCCCACATTTCTAACAAACACAAGTCTTCCAAAGTGTATGACATCTGTGTATCGTGAAGGTGGCATTAGAATTTGATTTGTTTTGCTTTTTAAAGTATTACTTGATTAGTTCTTATAATAAATCAACCCCTGCAACTCCTGTCTGCCAGGACACACCTCTGTAATGCACTGTTCAAATAGTTAGGAAAATAATGACATCCATATGGATGTTACTGGTTAGTAAGGCTAGTGTGGCTTTTAGAAACATGCTTGAAATAACTGTTTGGCTGTTAATTATCCTCTGATTTTGACAAAGGAATATTTAGGAGCACTGTTTAGGTTATCTATAGGGTGCATCAGTCTTTCCTATCCCAGCAGCTTTATTATCAGTTAAACTGAGGTGGTGTAAAAACTCATGTTGCTTCTAGAAAGCCTGCATTTAAGAACAGCTAATTATTGTCAAACTGGCTGATATGTGAGATATCTGATGAAAATTCTGTTGTTTCAGAAACAGTATTCATAGCTCAGCTTATGGCACGGTGTCATCAGAGTCCCTAATGGATTGGTCTCAAGATGTCACTAGGGAGACTTTGCTTTTTTGACAGCAGTGGCCATTTGTGGCCATTAAAGAATCCAAAACATCTTGGAGAAAAAAGATCATGCTGCCTTCTTCTTTTGTCATTTTGGTTTTGTTTTTTTGCTGTTGCTAGTGTTTTTGTAGTTGTTCTTTCCAGCACTTCAGCAGTGCAGGGCAAATGATGTGAGGAATTGAACATCCTTACTGCCAGCATCAGTCTGCACTACACATATCCAAACTACAAAGTCTTTCCAGGAAAGGTGCAGTTAAAGGACACAGCCCTGCAAGTTCAGACTGGTTGTCAAACTGCATGCACTGCATTTTAGATCCATATGATTGTCTCTTTCTTCAGCCGTCCCCAAAGCAATGTCTGCACTTAACGTCCCTTGGGTTTGAGACATTTTAGCTGTATTAATAGACACCACCACCCAACACCAAATAGATCCTGTTGGATGGTATAAAAGCACATAAAAACATCTATTTTTCTTCCACTTTAATGTGTATAGAAGATAAATGGTTGAGCATAAAGTATTGTACTTCTGAGTTCATTAGCTTCTATTCAACGCAGGCAAGAAATCTCTCAAAGTTATTACTAAATGATCATAGTTCTGTGTTGTCAGTTTGATCCCTGCAGGATGTGTCCATCTCAGAGAAAATGCCCATGCAGGTGCATTGGCTGCCTCAGCAGAGAGGTCAGGAATTGAATGGGTGGTGGAGTCTTCAGTAGCTACACATCTCTGAAGGTAAATCCAGGGGGGGGTCACACTAATGAAAATGCTGCTGTATGTATCTTACTGCTGAATAAAAGCACCTTTTTCAGATGTTGTCAGTCTCCAACCTGACAGAGATTTAAAATTCACATAATCTCTCTTTAAAAAGTGCATGTGTGAGTAGATTTTGAACTCTATTGTACTTTGCAATGAAATTTTATTTTTTAGAACTGAAAAGCAGGCAGGTGGTTTTGAATGTGTCTGAAGCTATTTCACCAGCCTGAAATGTAAGTACTGCTGGAAAACGTTTAGGAAAATAGAACATTTTAGTAGGAGCTTCAGCAACTTTTCATGAATTTATTTTAGTTTGCATCAGTATTCTGAGCTACAGGGATTATAATTTAGTAGAGAAACTCTCATTGGGAGAGGGGATTGATGGCGTTGAGGCAGCAGCCCTGTGAGTTGACAGGGATGCTAATATAGCCACGGCAGAAGTTTAGAGAGCAGATCAGAGCAGCTGGGTGGGCTGATAGAGAGGATCAGGGCAGCCCAGAGGAGCAGTAAGAGGATCCAAATAAGTGGATTAGTAGCATACCAAAGCACACATTACTTTTAGTTTTCGAACTCCCATTGATTCTACTGCAAGTGCATTTACTAATGTGTGGCAGGAGAATCGGAAGAGGATCAAGGCAGAACCGAGACACGGAGAGCAGGTCCCTGTGGCAAGCTGGAAACGGCGAGAGGCCGGGCTGGGGAGCACAGTGAAAGCTCCCCACACCAGGCTCAGGCAGGACCTGGAGGAGGGTGGCTGCTGCCTGGGCTTCCTCCTCCAGGAGCTGTCGAACGCTGTTAAATGCTTTTGTTCCTGCAGCTGATGCTGCATTCGCTTTCCAGCCGTAGCCCCAGCGATTGCAGGGCTGCACTCTCACATCTGCCTTGGGCTGCTGTGGCTGATCAAACTGACACAAAAATGGAGGAACGATTAGCAGCACGGCCCTCTCGGAACTCTCCCTAGCAGGGGCTCGCCGGGATTCTGGACCCTGAGCTGAGCTTGCTGCAACTTGTGCCTGCAGCACCCACCAGAACTGGGACTGCTGACTGCTGTGCTTGGGCTGGCACGATTGACATGGACTCTGGGATGACCCAAAGCTCAAACGTGCCCTTCCTGAGGACACCAGCCTGGCTTTACATCTTATCTCTTAGGCAGAGGTGGTAGTGATGCAAAGACACATCCAGACTAAAATTTCTAAGCACTATTACTCTTTATATAGCACAAAAGTTCAAATTTCTAGGCAAGATAAGCCCTACTCACGTTGTCCTCAGCTCCCTTGAAGCACTTGGGTTGTAAGGGCAAAATTATTTCAGCTCATGGTTTCTCCGTGTTGCAGAGAAGCAAATATATATGGGCAGATTTCTTTTACTCTTCCACATCCTCTTTCATGAAAAAGAAGCAGTGTTGAGACCTTTTCTTCTTGATCCTTCAGCCACATCTGTTGCTTAGACACCTTAGTCTCCCCACTCCTCCCAGAACTGAAGTCCAAACACTGGTTTGTCCTAGGGAGAACTTAGTACCTTAATATCCAGTTATCCCACAAGTACTGGATCAGAGTGGATGACCATCAAGCATTGACTCTTAGAATACAGTGCCCTTCCTTACAACCTTAGTCCAAGCTGTACATAAATTCACAGAGAGGGGGAAAAGTCCAACCTTCCAGTAAAAAGAGGGTTTGCATTCTGATATGGAAATGTTCAGAAGGTTTGCATTCAGATATGGAAATACTCAGAGGGTTTGTGGCTGCACACACAAAGAACACTTTGTACATAGATTCAGTTATATTTTTTATTGTTGAAACAGTTCTGGAATGTTTTGGTCTCCCTGAGCTGGCAAACAGATGAAAACATTGGTCTGTCCTGCAATTTTTTTTTCTTTAAAATTTATATGAGAAAGCTTAACAAGCAGCAGAAGGGACAAGAAGGCATTTCAAAACTGTGTTCCAAAAGAAAAAGAGAGTAAGGACAAAGACATGAGATGTCAAGTAACTGTGACTCAAATAGTACAGGAAAAACTTAAGAAGGATTGGAAAACAATTGGATCGGAAAACTGCACTCCTGACTTCAGAATTCTTCAGGACATCCAGACGCTTCCTCTCTAATGACCCAGTCCTTGGATATGCCAGCCTGAGAGCCTGCTGGAAGGGAAGGTTTGTAGTGAGACAGCACAGCACAACGTGGCCTATTGTCAGCTTGGGGGCTGAGTACTGCCCACCTATGTCATATGACCACACAACCACCACTGGGAACACTAGCACAGTTTATAAAATCCTCGGTGCCATTCATTACACATAACTAACCAAAATAGCTCACCTATTAACCTGTCACCTGTGCACCCCCTGGTCTCCAATTTACCTCTTCACCCTTCTGCTTCCTAATACCACATGGAACCTTGTCAGGCTCTGAGATGAGTGGTAATCATGGTGCTATTAATGTGACAGTCAGCAGCCTCTTCCCACTTCACTCAGCCTCACATGAATTCCTTGACATTAGACTTTAAGCCTCAGATCAAATCACTGAGTTTGTGAGATTTTCTCCAGTATAATTTTTCCAAGTGAAAAGCTGAAGGGGGTTCTCAGTACACTTATTTAATCCTCCTCAGCTCTAGGACTCTTTAGTCATCTTTGTCCTACACCATCCTACTTCAGAATAATAAAATATTATAATGAACTGGACACACCTGGAAACAAAGAAAAAGTCTGGGACATCTTGTGTGAAGAGCATTGCTGCTGTTAATACTGAAATATTAATAGACTAATTGTATTTAATAAATTAGCTCATGATCTGAAATGGAAAAGTATTTTACACACCAGAAAATTGTTGAGAAAATTAGTATCAGTTAGAATGAGGAGGGGATATTTTGAAAGCAACTTGAAGCATAATACAATGTTGACTAAGAAATAATCAAGGATGATCATACTGACTTGGGACATGTTGCAAGATAAAGCCCTTATTTAGTTGGCTAATTTCATGACATTTGGAAAAACACATTACTCAGTTAATGGTTTGAGGAAATACTTTGAAACCATTCATGAACAGAGACAAAATGCTCAGATTTTTTCATATTTTCACCAGAAAAAAAGGACTATGGGTTCTTAATATGTCATAATAACATGATACTGAGACAGAAACTGAAATAAAAGATGAAATTAAAAGCTGCCTGCCCCCCAAGAGTCAGTGTGCACTTTTTCCTAAATCACTTGGCTGCCCGAGCGACGCAGCCAGTGCCTATCTAGGGTGACACAAGGCAGCCATTCTAATGGGATAAAGAGGACTTTCATCTCCACATTTCTCCAGCTGGAATAATGCAATGGTGGCCTGTGACAAACGAGCAGATGATCCCAGTCCAGTTTTAGGATGCCCACCCCAAAATGCCCAACAACAGGCTCACAGGTCCCTGTACATTCCTATGTTTGAGTTTGTGTAGCTTTTTCTAAGTCCCAGCTGAGAAACACCAGCAGTGCAGGACAGAAAGCTGTTTCCAGCTACCAGATCCTCCTACGTGTTGTGTGGATAACTACAAGACTTTGACCTAAAGTCACCTTGTCCTAGTTTCTAATTCACTTTTATGCAGATGAGATGGCAGGATCGGGGCCATGGTATCCACACTGGCTCATACTTTCAGAAATGAAAGCTGCAAGGTTTATTCATCTGAGTGACCACAATTAGGTTAGCTTGCAGGATCAGGCTTATTCTGCATGAAAAGGAGGGATCTCTCTAATTCACAAAAAGGAAAATGGGAAATATTGGTGGAAAAGGGGGTGTGCTAACTCTTGTAAAACATTACTGGAAAACTGCATTGCCAAGGCTGAAATGTCATTTAAAACCAGGAGTGTCCCTTTAAGCAAAATATCAGCACAGGGAAGGAAGAACTAAAACCCGTAAGAGAGCAGCTGATAAAACACTGCCATCACTTTTTCATAAATTATACCCCAAAATGTTTCACAAAATTGAGTAACAGAGGAAAACAGAAAAGATTTTTGTAGCACATTCCTTTGGCAAATGCAGGATAAAGCTCATCATGTGAGCTGAACTGTAAATGAGGGCCTTATGCTTTATAAAAATTCTCCTATTGTCCCAGGAAGGATGAGAGTCAAACACAACAGTTTCAGCAATGCTCTAAGTCCTGTAAATAAGGTTAGTTAGCAGACAGGAATCAGAAGACTGCTTGGGAAGTGGGGGAAAAAAAAGAAAGAGAAAATACTCTTTTTGTAGGAAAAATTTAGGCACACTGCTGCTGCATTCAGATCTGTTTTCATTGCACTGTACCAGAGATTAATCGGACCCACAAAATCCAGCAAACAGCATATGACATCCATCTACCTTTGCTGCTTCAGCTTCCTCCCAAAAATATATAATGCAGGATTTTAAATAGTACATTAGCCCAGTTTCCTTTCACAAAGTCTTACAGACAAGTTTAGGAAAATTCCAAAAGTAGCATATTGATTGCCTCTGGGATTTTCCACTTAGCAATTTAATAGAAAATTACACCCCTACCCAATCTGCGAGGTTTCCATAACCTCCCTCGTGAATTTAATTTTCCAGCATATAATAAATTTTACCATCAGGCATATTTTCTGATATTGCTTCACCATAAAGGCTATTTCCCAATTTTGCTTTTCAGAACCACGTGTACCCTCTGTGTGGTGTCTGGATGGCACCTTGCACTGAAGAATTCAGGTCTGGCTATGTCTATGCACACACTTAGGATACAAATCACTACTCTAAGTATTCAATTTGCTTCTCTCCTGCTCATTTTATGTCATTATTCTGAGTGATAGGGTCGGTCAATACTACTGGAGCTAAAGGGATTCTCCTGGGTACTCTAAGGAGACCAAGGCAAGATCTGCATTTGCATCTGTTTAAGTAGGCGTATGCAAGTATCACATAGTCTTCTCCTTGTCACAACACAGTCTGACTACATGTAAAACACAAGATGATGATCAGAGCTGTGTTTGCAGTTATCAGTAGTCTTAACTGTAAACGCCTGGGTCCTTTCTCTACAGGCAACAGGCAAAAGCACTCTCGGCTGTAAAACAAAAAAAAAAAAACAAACCACTCCACCCTCAGTGAATTTAGCACAGTGAGCGAACGGGAAGTGTGGCTGAAGGCGTCAAGTGGTGAATAAATCAAAGCACTAATTTCAGCTGTGCTTGGGCCAGCCGTATGGCTGCAGTGACCTCACGGTGACCGTCGGGAGGGCTGCCAGACGCCCTAAATCTCTCTGCTCTGGAGAGCCGAGACTCTCTTCCTCTTGCTAAGGCGATCCCGGTTTGGCAGAGCTCAACATCCCTCAGCCCAGCTGGCGGCTCGGCGCTCTTCTCCAGGCCTCGGTCCATGACACCAGCGGACACATCGCTGCGATAATCCCTGTTAAAACACGGCAACAAACAGGAGTTGCCATCAGTTCCTGAGATTTACCCACTTCCGCACGCCAACTTCACCNTCCGCACGCCAACTTCCCCCCCCTCCCCGCCGGCCCCGGCCCGGTCCCGCTAAACACGAGGAGTCCCCCCCGCTGAGCCCCTGCGGGGAGCCGCGGGCAGCACCGCGGGGCTGAGCGGGCAGCGCCGGTGCCCGTGGGTGAGGCGCTGCGGGAGGGGGACACAAAATGGCGCTGTCCCTCGGCCCCTCGCCCTCAGCCCGCGGCGGGGCCGAGTGGCGGCGGGCCGGCCCCGGGGTGGCGGCGGCTCCCGGCCGGCG
>VXBQ01002036.1:339240-388382 GCA_013400175.1 Phainopepla nitens
GGCGGAACCGCCGCCTTCCTTCCCCCAGCAGGTGGCACCGGGGTCCCGGCGCCGGCGGCGAAGCCATTGCGGGCCGCCCTTTGCCGCCGGGCCGCGGCCGCGCAGCCGGCGGGGGGGAAGGCGTCGGCATCGCCCCCGCGGGGCTCCCCCCGCCGCACCCCGCTTTCCCTCAAAGTTCGGGGCGGGAGCGGGGGGGAGACCGGAGCCAACTTGTCCCGGATCCCTTTATTCGCCGCCGGAGCCGCCGTCTCTCCCAACCCCCGCGTGTATTGCTGATCGGAGGGACGGAGCTCGGTCCTGTGTCCGCCCCGCTCCTTCCTGCCCGCACCATGGAGTTCGCGCAGAGGAAGAGGAGCAGGAAATCCCAAAGCTTTAAACTGGTCAACGAAGGTAAGGCAGGGGCGGCCGGGCTTTGTTCGCTGGCCGGGGGCAGCCCCGACTTTTGCCCCGGGGGGAGCGGGGCGTTATGAAACGCCGGCGCCCCCGGGCCGCCGCTCCCTCCTGGCTCTGTNTTTTTTTTTTTTCCCCCCCCCCCCCTTTTTCTTTTTTTTTTTTTTTTTTTTTTTTTTTTTGCATGTGTGTTACGTGTTGTTGCAAAACCACCACCTCAAGCCTCCCCCCCACCACCTCAGGTGGACGTGTTATTTTTTTCCAAGCAGACCTTGCACAAAATAAAGTTGGATCGTGTTTCGTGGTAAATCCTGCTTGGGCGTGGGGGGGGAGAAAAGGTAAAATCGGGAAGCGAGCAAAAAATAATGACACTTGAGCAGCGACAGATCTCCTTAGTATTCAACTCTTGTGGATTTATTGTATTTGGGGTGGTTTTTTTTCCTCTCCTCGGCTGTGTACATCCGTGTATTTCAAAGAAAAGCTGAATCGAGATTGCTTTATTAAAAATCCACGCAGGTAATTGTACGTGGGCAGGGGAGAGCCGCTGGCGTGTAACTTGTTCGCTCGGGGTGTGTTTGCTTTTGGTAAAGAGGATATTTTAAAAGGGGAGAAATATTTGAATTCATGTCGGGCAAGAAGCACGGCTCTGTGTTTCGGTCTTGTTGTTGTTTTCTTTAATTAAAGGGGGAAAAAGATACAGCCGCTGGTAGGCATTTTAACAGGTGGACTTCCCACCCCTCGGGATTTATTTTGGTTGGGGATTTTTCCCTTCTCCGGCCGGTGAGATGTTTTGGCCCTGATGGATAGGACTCGAGGTCGTTTCTCCTTTTGTGTTCCCAAGTGTTGGACGGGAATATCTCCATGAGACGCTGTGTGTGTCCTGCATGCCAAGTTCAAGGCAGGTGACTGCTTGGGTGTAATGTCACACTGGTGAAAAGGGGGGACGCACACACGAGTGTCAAGACTTGCTGTCTGAGGAGTGCTCTGCAAAATTACCTTTCAAGTGAAGAAATTCAAAGATGGAAATAAACTCACTTGGTAGAAATAGTAAATAATGACTGCTGTATCGTGGTAGTGGGGTCTGGGGCATAACACATGGTCCCTGTTAAAACTAGAGGGGCAGGGACCTGCCAGATGTGACTCAAATGCGTTGGAGGTCTGTGTCCATTAGCAAACCTATCAGGGGTGTAATTTTTACAGAGAACAGGTTTGGTTTGTGGGGTTTTGGTACTGAATATGCTCCTAGCTTGGAGGCAGAGTTAGTGCATGACTGGGCTGGAGCATGGAGGTGGTGAAAGCAAAATGTGGAAAAACAAAACTGAAATTTTGCTTTGTTTTTTTCTCTCTTAATGGACCTGTAAAAAGAATGTGTGTTAGAAATAGGTGACTATTTTGCCAATCTCAGTTGCTGCTTCTTACAGGTTTGAATATGCCTCAGTGTATGAGACAATCTATTTAACCTTATTTTAATAGGTAAATCCAGTTATGATGGTACATTATTAATAATATTTTATCTCTAGTCTCTTTTTGGACGTAGAAAGTAAAATAGAAGGCTACACTAAAAGCGTATCCTAGAGAGAAAATTATGTCTTTGTATTTTGAGAATGGAGGAGATAAAAATCACATTTTGTATGTGAGTCTGCACTCTCATACTCTATCACAGTTGATTAGAAAGATAATTATGTATAAATAGTTGTCTTCTGTAATTGGCCTTTGCCTCTTGCAGGAGTTATTCCATAATGTCACAGTTTAGTGTTTACTGTTGTGAAATTGATATGGTTTTCCAGTGCCTGGACTGTGACATCCAAGACAGAAGAAGGAAACCAAAGAGAAAAGGCTATGCTGTATGAATTGTTTGGTAACACACCATCTGCTATTGATGTGTGCCCCTACAGTGCTTATTCTGTCCCAAAAATAACCTCAGAGCTCCTTATCACAATGATCAATGATTACCAAACCCAGAGAAAATCCATTCCTGTGGTAAAATGCAGCCACCTCTGGGGTGGAATGTGGTGACTTTAAGGCAGCAGCTGTAGACCAGAAGAATATTGTGACCAGCTGGATGCACAGGAAGTGCCAGAGAAGAAACCATGTGTAATCTGTATATTTAAAGACCATGACTCCATAAGTCATTTCAGTCCTGGTTTCCACGTTCTTGCTCCCACAGGTCTTGGAGTGTTCTTGAGAGGAGGAAGGTGCAGAGTGTGGCAGGTAGACCCTGACTGCCTTCAGGTGCCCACCAAGCCACTTCATCACACCCTGTGCTCAACAGGACAGCCAGGGATCATGGAAGGCAGCAAAAGTGCTGCCAGTTTAGTCTCATGAAAGAAGCTTTTACTTCCTCGATGTCACATCTCAGACTTCACCTTTACCCATTTCACTGGCTGGGCGTGCTCGGGAGGCAGAGGAGCCCTTTGTGTAGCACCTCGTCACTGACCTGTCCAGTTCTGTGGCGTGGTTGTTTTCCCCTTATTTTCTTTCCAGGCCCTTCTCAATCTGTTGCATTGCTGTGTTAGGCTCAATTTCAGTTTACATGCTGGGTTGTTCCTCCTCTTGTGCCTTCCAGACAGTCGTGCTGTACAAATAAACAGCACGTAACAAAATAGTGACTTCCAGGAGACTTTTCCAGTCCTGTGGGCGTTTGGTCAGAGGTGCAGGTGTGCTGCTTGTGGGAGAAGGAGCTGCTTATGCCACCCTCCCCTTGTGTTACACCTTTTAGGTGAATCCTCCAAAGTCCCTTCCTCAGAGATGAGTTAATCCCTGCCTCGCTTTCTGTGAGGCAAGTAAACAAAAAACCAGTTTACGGAGGGAGAGCTGGGAACTGGGAACTGGGAGGGCATTGAAGGAGTGAGGTGGGGAGGTGGCTCTTCCAGGACACTGAATATATTGTTCAGTCTTGAGCCATTTGCTGAAGGACAGAGTGTGTGCCAGTAGCAGAGTCAGAAATAGCATCCAGGAGAGCTGCCTTTAGACACTTTTTTTTTTCCTTGGACTTACTATTCCCTCTGTGCACACGTGTAAACAAAGCTCTGGTTTTAGTGAACACCTGCCCGGGGTTACAACAGAGACCTTCACAGCAAAATGTTTGTTTATTTAAAATAGAAACTCAGTGGGCTTTTTGGTTTTTTTTTAATATCTTGTGACATCTCTGGATATGAAATGCCAGTGCTAATTCTTCAGGTCATCACAGGCATTAATTTCTGTAGGTGAATATCCTACGGTGTCCCTGATCCTCCTTTCTTCAGAATTAGGAGGCCAGTGACATCAGTATGAGTCAAGACAGCTGAGCAATACAGCCCTGATGTACATTGCTGATTCCTTACTGAGGGGAAGTTTGAAAGTTTGCTTTGGTCTCTGGGAAGGTAAAGTTTTCATTATAAATCTGCTTTCCTTCTGTAAAGCAAGAAGCCAGATAATTGGCATCTGGTGGGATAATTTGCTGTGAAAATGAACACAGTAATTTAGGGCAGGCGTAGCTATTCCTTAAAATCTGTGAAATATTTGAGCTGAGTCTCTCCAGTGTGAGCAAAGGTTTTTTAGGAGGTGCTGATACAGAGCACATTTTCTGTGGTTAATTTGATGTACATGAAATAAACTGCAGATATATTGATAAATTGTGTAGTAAAACTGTAGCAATGTGTTCAGTGTTCATTTTTTCCAGATCACTTGAGTTCTAATTTTTTTTATCGTTTTTCATTCCAGATTACCATCATGAGATATATAAGATCTCTGACTACAGCAATGATGTTAATGGGGAGACCAAAGAAACACAACCAGTTTTTTTAGGTATGTGCTTGTGTTGATTAATTTTCCAGCAACATTGCGTGGCCATTTGCAATTAGGGAGGAAAAAACCTCTGTGCAAGCACAGAAAGCGCCTGCCATTGTTTAATATGACGTTCTTTTCAAGACCCTTTTATACTGTGAATTGCCAATATATCCTTTATTAACACTGCTAAAAGTTGTAATTTCAGACATAAATGTTTATTAGTGTCTACACACAGTGCTAATTATCACTCACTCAGAGAGCCAGATGCTGACTCCGCAGTTTTGCAGCTCTGTGCTCACCCCATTTACATTGCATATTCCCTGGCATGCTTCACTGGCAATAGTTTGTGTAATTGGGGTATTACATCTTTGACATCTGGATAACAGAAATTCAATTTCCAGGAAGCTGCTATTTGTTTGGTTTTGCTTCTGCCTTGGGTGGGATAGAGGATTAATGTGCTGTCTTAATGTAATGTCCTTTCACCTCTGGAGCTTGCCTGCTAATCCTGCCATGGCAAAATTAAATTAAATCAACAGTTAAAAATGTGTAAAGAAAATGCAGAAGTAATATAGAGTCTGCAGCATATGTATTACAGCATATCAGTGACTGGTTATCAGTGAACCTTTACTTTTCTTGTGTCCTTTTTATCCTGTATAACTCCTCAGCTGCAGAGTGCTGCTTCCTTTCCTGCTTGTATCCCCTTCCAGTTGCAACCAGGAGCTCACCTGGATAAAGCCCCTCTTGGCAAAAGATTTGGCAGGCCAAATTCAAAGAAGGAGGGGCCAGTTTTTTGAGCTGTAGAAAGCAAGCTTGTGAACACTTTGTTCGGGCTTTGGAGAAAGCAGATGCCTTTCTTGCAGCAAGAAATTTGGGGATGTCTGCCTCTCCTTTTCAGCACCAGGAGCCTAAACATTTTTGTGAGGTGATTTAAAGTTTCTGTGGTCTGTGTGTGTTGCCCCCTGGAGCCGGCAAGAAGCACTGAAATGTGGGAATCGGCACCTGAAGTTAATCTGCATGCAAAATGCCTTTGTCTCCTAAATTCATAGTGCCACATCCTCTTCTAGAGGTCAGCAGCAAATGGGAGAGAACAGGAAGATGTGTTAAAACGAGGATGGGAGCTGCCTTAAATTCCCTTCTCAGCTTCCCACCATTAGGATTTTGAGCAAATATTTCTTCCCTACACTCATTTCCAGGGAGAAGCAAAGGTGGCTGCTGTGCTTTGTGTTTGGATTTCGTGTTCTGTAAGCACCTTTGGTGAAGTCTGATAAACCTGATGGAGTGAGCTCCACCAGAGGTTTACTTGAAATGCTTTTTCTTCCAACTCCAAGTCATGATAAAGCTTTGGCAGGAATTAGGCATCAGCCAGGGTGCTCTAAGAACGTGCAGAAGTCTGTGCTTTGACATTTGTGCTGTGAGTCAGACCAGCTGATCATGATTTTGACTTGGTTTTGTTGCCCTTAGATTTGTTTGGGTTTTTCTTTTTCAGTATGTCCAGCTTTTCATTGTGACTGAAGGTGTTCTGGCATTTAAGTGCCTCAAGTTCACCTATTTCAAAAGTCAGTCAGAATTTAACCTTTAAGAATGTGAATCCTATCAAGGATCTTCCTTATCAGGTATAGTCAGGGTATAATTGCTGCTTCACTTGATTTCACTGCTTTATGCCAAAATTTATCTCAGAAGGATGTTTATTCCAGCTTGTTGATTTAGAGTCAAGTTTGTTCTCCAGTTTAAGGGATCCATGGGATCAGCAGTTGAAACAGTCTTGTGGTGCAGCCTTTAGTATGGAATGGATTCTATGGTGCAGCATTGAAACTATTACCTTTAGGGAAGGTAAAATGTTGGTGGCAGTCAATAAATGAGTGAAGCTTTATCAGGAATGGGATGTGGAAATGCCTTTGTTGCACAGCTGAGTATGGTTAACTCAAAACTGCTGTTGAGAAGAGGGGAGCTGCTAGGGTAAATGAGTAAATCAGAAGAATCCACTTTGTTTAATGTACAGATAAATTAAGGATGAAATGTCAAGAAAGAGCTGATGAACCTAGATGGTCTTTTTTTGCACCAGCACACATGGGCAAAATGCAGCTTTGTGTAAATGTCGGCTGAAAATTGGAGGAGGCTTCAGTGCAATTAAAGGAGCATGGTGCTGAACATGACCTCTGATGGTTGCATGGTGTAGAGTCCTACTGCTATCTGAATGGAGCTTGGGAAGTTTTCTCATGCAGCACTGGGAGTGGGAGATGTGGTGGCTTGTCCTCTCCCCCAGTCCTTTGTTCTGATAAGATGATGAACAGGAAGTCCCATCCTTCTGGATGAAGGACACGCTAACCACAGTCTTTACAAAATTGCAGGGGAATGTGGAATATCACTGCTATATTTTGTGGATGAGGACTGGCATGTCTTTTGTTTTGAAGGAAAGGGCTTAGTTATCTGGTATCAGGAGAGACTGCTCAGCCTGAGAAGAAGGAGGCAGCCCAGAGGGAAATGCTTAAACCTCAAATAGGGCTGAGATGAAAAACAGAACTGACTTCAGTTTTTCCAGTAAAGTCACAGGGCTGCTAGCCCAGACTTGGTATTACAAGCTTTTGAAGGGGCTATGTACACCTGTGTCTTGTGGACAGTGGTGATTAAACTTACACTGTCATTAAAAGAAAAAATCTTTTGCATACACCATATTTTTTTTCAGTCTTAATATTTTATTACCATCACAAAAAACTGGAAATATAGTATACTTCCAGACTGAGTGTTTTTACAATGCTTTCAACTTGAAATTCAGGCTCTATGTTTGAAAGGTTAATGCAGAAAACTAATTATATTATCCTGGTAATCAAATGTGTGATGAGACATTTGTCTGTGTAATTAACAGTGAAGAACTTTTATAGTTTCATAAAATTGCATGCTACGCACAGTGTGCTTGGAGCATTTGTTTTGAAGAGATGTCCAAAACAGAGATGTTTATGACTGATATAAAGTGGAACTGAAATGTACTGTAATGCAGGTGTCTGTGCATTTTACAGCACTTCACATTGTTGAAATGGAAGGCAGCAGATTAATAACTTCACTGTGTCATGGTAAAAATAAAGAATGTGTTCTTGGAGCAGGGCAGCGATGCATAACTTACTCACTAATTTCAAGAATTTATTCTGTCCCAGAAATAATATCCTTTGCAATTTATTCACAGAGAAAAAGTTGATGTAACAGGTAACTTCACAGACTTGTGCTACTGTTAATAGGATTATATCCCAAGTCTGGTTGTTGCAATAGTGGCTTCTCTAATTAAGACTGCATAAAAGTTTATTTTATGCATCTGTGTTCTCTAATGATCTAACTTGGTAAAGTATTTCCCTTTGGGGCAAAAGCATGATTTTGGCCTGGGATATTTCCAAGAACTAGAGGAAGTTGTTGCATATCTATTATTACTTTTTTAATTATATGATCCCTTTAATATATACTTTTATTGAACAGTTGCTCACTTGTCCTTTCCCCAGTGATTTAGCTGGCAGGGAGTGGCATGACAGTTTGTAACTTGGGTTTCTGTAGCGTCTCCTGTTGGGTTTTTTGCAACTGTTTCACCAGGCTCTTCCAAAGACTTACTTTGTTTGTGGTGGGAGTGGTGCCACCTGGTATGACCCAGTTTCAGGGAAATAACCCCCAAATCCTGGACGGTCTCAGGGTCTAATCCTGGGTTTGGTTCTGCAGATTTCTTTGCTTACATGGGTGTTTGTGGGGCTTAATAACTTTGTCTCACGATAGGCAGGGTTATCAAACCATGTGTTTCTGGGCTTGCTTTGGGAGTAAGAGGTCTGATTTGAGGGTGATCCAGTTTTCCTGCATATCTAATCCTAGTGCTTGGTGTGGTGACATGAACATAGGAAAGTGCTTTGAGGTGTTGTTTTAGAGCATTGCTAAGGTGCCTCAACTTAGAGAGTTTCAGTGTCCCCACGTGTTATTTAGCAGAGTCAAATTCTCCAGCTCACAGCTCGTGTTGCTCATGTGACCCCTGACACCATCACTGCCCTCCCCGTTGACATGGGGTTGAGGTTTTTAATTTGCAAAGGGTGTTGGTGCCTGTGTTCTTTCTTCAGTGTAGACTCTTATATGCTGGCAAAGACCTGGGATTGCTTTTTTGGGAAATGTGTGCTTACACCATCCGTTTAGTTACGTGGATGCCCATTTCCAGTTCCATTTATGCACAGAGAAGTCACAGTAAGACTCCACGTGATTTAGGAGACCTTTGCTCCATAAGGAGTCATGCACGTGGATCTCCTGTTTCCCCCATGCTGACCTCCACAACTTTCTGTTTCAAGACAACTTGTGGTACAAGATGACAAAAACATACCTTGATTCTTGAAAATTATGATTCGATGTGGGTGTAGTTCTTGCTGAGGAGGGGTGCTGAGCTTCCTTCTGGGATAACTGTCTCTGCAGGAAATACCTGAACACCGTGTAGCATTCCAGGAGGTGTTTTGGTGAGTTCAGCCTGGCTGAGCAGTGGAGATGTGTGCCCTGTGTGCACGTGCTTCCTGGTTCCTTGAGCTGCTCTGAATCAGCCCTTACAGTCTTCAAGCACAGCAGGCGAGTTTTGCTGGCCCCCTTCCAGAGTGGCATCTAATAAATTGCAGTTTAATATGCTTAATTATATAACCCTCTGCACTTATTTATTATTTTTTGTTGAGCTTTCGCGCCATATGCTTCAACTTCCACTTTTTCTCACCTCTGAAGCCTTGTTTCCATACAAACCAGGCTCATGTTGTCAGCTCACATGTGCTTGTCTGGCTGTCTGTCGCTGCTGTTCCTACCCTTGCAACAGCTCCACCAGTTTCAGCCTAGTTAGACACAAATGTGGAGATCTGAGATAAAAGTAACTTCCACTAAGCAGCCTGATCCAGGAAAAATCCCTGTTTCTATGTTCAAGAATGGAAAAAGTTCCATAGGTGTTTCATCTGCCCAAAAAACTTAAAATTAAACTGTAATTAATAGAAAAAATGTATTTTAAAAATCAACTCGTGAATATTTCCCAAAACGCATTAGAAACATAAATGTTAGAAATAAAGAAAGTAATTGCAAAATACTGGACAAAGAGAACATGATGGTTATTTGGCTTTGTGAGTCAAAGGAAGGAAATATCAAATACAGACAATTTTCCAACCTTAATTCTGTTCACTCATTTATACACTTCAAAATACACACATCAATACAGACATGGTTCCCACTTCTGTGATACTGGGATGAAATTAATGCTTGAACATATCAATACGGTTGCATATGATTTTATAATTGTTTGTAGTGCTATGATAATATTTGATGAACTGTTCAGGAAAAGTATAACAACATGTCGATAGGCAATGTCATATATTAAGTTTAATAAACATAAAAATGAAAAGATGGACAGGCATATAGGAGTGAAGAGTGTAATAAATGAATTATCATTATTATGTTGTTAACTGGAGTTGTTTACAGGCCTGTTGCTTCAGACAGCTGCACACTTAGCACGTGGATGCTACTGCACCCAGGAACAGTTCTGGTTTACATTTGTTCCTTTGTAATTTAAAACATTCTTGCAGCTTTCAAAGCAGGAAGTTTTTATGTCCTGTACACTTTTTCAGTAAGGAACTAGATTGAAATGAATTTTAAGGTAATTACTTTTCATGATTGTGTAGTATTTATTAAAGGGCTTTGTTTTGCTGCCTTGTTTTGTTTTGGTTTTGGTTTTTGTTTTATAAGATTACAGTCAGGTCGTGTAGGAAAAAAAATAGGTTGTTTGTATGGGGCCATTGTGGAAACAGCTATAGAAGTAGTTATTAAAAATTGTTAATATGTTTTTGTTATGACAATTGACATCTCTACAAACAAGTTCCTAAATAGGACTCTAATTTGCCATGGTTCTATTTTGAGTAGCATTTTGTAAGTGTCTTAGTGTTTTGCAAGTAACTTCAATGGTTTCAGATAAAACCCAGGGATTTATGTGGGGTATCCAAATGGCAGATCCTGGAGGCATCCCCATCTCCTTGGACATGGTGAGGAGCTCTGGTATGTGTACAGAGAGAGGCTGAAGTGTGCACTGCTCTTCTCAGGCCTCAGCATCTATCTTGGAAAGCTTTGCACAGATAGATAATGCAGATTTCTATATAATAAACATTTTTTTTCCATTGCTTTATTACTCTATTTAGCATTTAAAAGAAGGCTGGCTCTTCCATAGGACATACTAATTTGAGTTGTTGTGTTTTCTCTGTGCCCCATCTACTTTTTTTTTCATTTTTAAATTACATGGTTATTATCTGTGAAAATTATCAGCAGTGGAATAACTGATAAGCAAAAGCTGTCCTTGGGCTCTAGAGCTAATAGCCAAATGAGATAACCAGGGAGCAAGAAGTTAAATCTGCCACTGGTGTTGCACCCATCTGCAGATTCAGATGGTGTAACATCATCTGCTCCCCACTCCTGTGGGGAGGATGCTGCTGTTGCTGGTCAGCTACACACTAAGAGCTGGAAAAAGGCATGACTGGAGAGGAGGGATGTAAACTTGCACTGAAGACTAAGTCAGGCTTATAAGCCTGTAGATTTTTAATGCCCTTTCTTGTAAAAGGGAAGGCATATTTTAGAAACAAAACAAAAAACAAACAGAAAAATCCCTGAAAAAAAATCCCAAAACCCAAACCCCAACAAACAAGTTTACAAAGGGTGAATCTCCCTGTTTAAGTATCTGCCTAAACACAAAGATAGGTTTATGTAGGGTGCAAGTTCAGGGTTTATTGTGACAAAAGTGTAGTGTTTTTTAACATTTGGAGTTAAATATGCTCATGTCACTGTATAGGAAGACTTCTATATAAAGGAACAAGGGAACAGAATCAAGGCTGAATAAGCTCAATTAACATTAATATTTTATGTAATTGGGTAAGGGAAATTTAATCTTTCTAACAACATGTCACCCGACCAGACACGAAGCACAGTCCCTGCACCCTGCAGGAGGAGGTGGGTGTGGAGCTGTTTTGATACTCACATTCATTTTGCCATTGAGTAGAAATCCCAGTTGCCAAATTAAACCTCTCGGGGTACTGTTAAAGGGCACTACAGGAGGGGATTGCCCCAGGCTGGGGTGCTGGGAACGTTTGGAGCTGGGATTTGGGCAGGCACAGGAGAAAGGCAGCGTGCACTGTACGGGTGTGAGTATCTCAGTAATTGGAATCCAGTGCTGCTCTGCAGCCTTCCGAGGTTGGGAACTGCAAACAGTCAACCCCTGGTTGGGCTGGGGCCAGAAAGTGTCATTTTAAAGGAATTAGTGCTGTTACTGTTAATTAAATCACACCCGCACACATAAATCTGCAGGCAAACCAACAAAATAAATAAATACAGAGCAGAACTTCCTTGCAGAGGGCTTTTCTCGCCGCTTTAGCTGGAGTGGAAATGGTGCTGGAGTGTTGCTGTACGGGGCTGGCAAATATTTTTCTAAGTTTGGACTCAAAGCTCTCTTGCACGCCGCCCACTCTCGTGGCTGGGTCGGGGTGGGCTGGGCCAGCTGGCAGCAGCCCAGGGAGCCGGTGCACCAGGTCAGGCAGGAGCTGCTGGGATCCAGAGAGGCTGGAGCACCTTGTTCAGCTCCTCTCCCCTTCTGCTTATTCTCCTCCTGGAGCAAAACCTTCCTCTTTGGGCTCGCAGCAATCCCAGCCACGCTGAGCTGGGCCTGTGGTGGGGAGGAGTTTGCTGCTCTCTTAGCTGTCTGGTTTAGCTGGTGCTATTGAGGTGATAAAATTGTTCACATGCCTGGCATTTAGCACACTTTCCAGTACCTTGTTGAACCAGAGAAGGCACACCTTGCATCTTGGATTTTTGGAGAGTTGTTTGTTTGTTTTTTTTTTTCCTGAAGTTTCCTCTGTACAGTTGCTTTGCCAAAAATAGGTTTATTTTGGGAAGCACAATTATAAATTGAATAGAGGATACCAGGCATTATTGTATTAAGTATTCTATAAAGGAAGGTTGATTCATCAGTTTCTAGATCTTACTTATGACATTTGCTTAGGATATTTGATTTTTCTCTTACCAGTAAGAAAAGCAGAAGCTTCTTTCTTCGGGAAGGGCAATGAACACTTCCTTATTACTCGTGAAATGTAAGATATGCTTTAACAAGCAAAATAGCTACTATCTGCCCAAAACACATCTATTCATTGTGCAATCAGCAGTCTCATATGTAAAATTAATACTTAAACGCTGCCAGGAGTATTAAGTATGTAACTTTTATTATTTAAATGCCCTGAATTTATTCGGAACACTCACATTTTTCTTGTATACATTTTCATTTTCTTTTTAGAATCTGCATTTTTAAGACATCTAGCAGTTCAGCTATCTGCAGTTACACATGTATTAGCTACTGTTTAATTTATTCCTGTATAATCCAATATTACTGAATTCTGTGGAATAAGGAACTGATTCTGTTCATTAAAATCAATAGATGCAGTGCTGTTCTGCATCTGTATGGTGTGGTGCTTTCTGTGCTTCATTTTTTTTTTTGTAGAATCTATGCTTCAGCATACAGCAAACTGATGCATGAAGGGTCTGATCCTTTGGGCTTTACTCAGGGAAAATATCCCCTGATATCAATGCCTGAACAAGATCAACCTCTTAAAAGGACAGTTTATTTGAAACTGCTGTAGCCGTTATTATTTCCTTCTGGCAAAAAATAGTCTTACTCATCAAAGCCTTAGAAACATCATCAAGAAAAGCCAAGTTCAGCAGGTCTTCCAGGCACGGGAGCTGTCAGCCATGGCTGTGTGAAAGCATAGCCTGGTACATCCCAACGACCACTCAACCATCCCTTTTCTTTCTTGTTGTTATTTATTTATTTATGTGCTC
Organism: Phainopepla nitens; assembly: GCA_013400175.1. NCBI lineage: Eukaryota > Metazoa > Chordata > Aves > Passeriformes > Bombycillidae > Phainopepla > Phainopepla nitens. The sequence continues at coordinate 352,243 of VXBQ01002036.1, forward strand.
CAACTCTTATTGGCTTCTGAAACCACTAATTGCTACCCTTTACTGGTTTTGCTAATTTACAGTGATAACTGTGGCTCTGTTTTCATTAGGAGATGAAAGCCGGGAAATCAAAAAACAAATTACAGGGATGAGAAGATTACTGAATGACAGCGCTGGAAGAATCTATCAACGAGTTGGCAAAGAAGGAGAAAAACTGAAGGAGGAGCCCCAAGATTTAGACTTGGCCTGGGCCCAGCGCCTGAATCCCGCTGCGGAGTCGCCGGCGAGCGTCCACGCGTCCCCGAGCGGGGCCTGGAATGAGTTACCCCCCCAAACCAGCCATTTTTCAGGGCAATACGGCACTCGATCCAAAACATTCCAAAATCAGGCTCGAACTGTGGCATCCAATGGTATGACCTGTCAGACACGGTGCCTCCCCCCCCTCCCCCGTGTTCTCTCTACTAAGTATCTGCCTTTGTTGTGATGATGCGCTGCTGACAATTATAGTTCAGAGTCTACAAAATGAGCACATAGTTATCACTTCAGAAAGGTGTGAAAGTGGGCACTGTGCGTTCTGCTACCATCTGCCTTGGCTTTTAAAATGATTTCCTGGTGATAGGATAGAATTACTCAATGCCTTTACAAGCTTAATTTCTATACAGTACTTACTAAAACAGCTTTTGTCATTGTTACTAAATTCTTGGCTAATTAAATGTCAACCTCTACCACTCCTCTTTGCTGTGAGTAATGTAGCACTGTTGTGACACCACTTGTGGAGCAGGATTCTACTGCCTTTCATAAGGGGATGGCATCAGCCTTATAGCAGGTCACTGAAATGCAGGTACAAAATTCCATCACAGCCTTAGGCTTTTATTCCAATGAGACTATTGGAGAAAAGAGATGATGGAGTCTACCTATGAACAGCATGTACTAGAGTGTGGCCAATCCAGTACTGGCAGAGAATTCTGCCCTGAAGTAGATGGCAGTGTGCCTTTAAAATGCCTTTTTCTTATTAAGTCACAGAGAATGGACATTTTGCTGCCAGATTAAAAAACTCTGCTGTCAAAACCCCACCATAACAATCTTCTAAATATGGAAGGACCCAAAATTCATCACAGATCTCCTTCTTTGTCCTTAGAGGCCCTGGGCACTGGCAAGGACAGTTCTCTGCATGCACAGAAGTGCCCAAGCCTGCATAGATTAGGTGCCTTGTTCCCAAATCCAGAAGGTAGGTGGAGCAGCGCCTCTATCCCCTCAGGGGCCTGATTCAGCATGTGAGCTAAAATGTGTTGACAGGATTTGGCCCTATATGCAAGAAAATGTCAGCTTTGATTTTTTTGTATGTGGAGGAAGGATTCAGTTGACTTGAGTCTTAAAAGTTTGGAGTGGTCTATGGGACCTGGAAGGGTCAGGTTGAGCAACCTCCTGGGCTGGACAGGAAGAATGCCCAGGGGAGCACCCCAGGAGGAACCTCCCTTTGCAGCTGTCCTGCTGTTGAAAGGAATGCAGTCCTTTGGGTTGTTACATAAAGGAGGGTGTGGGCCCTCTCCTCTGGCCACCTTTGAAAGAACGATCTGTGCAGCAATTTGGTTTGAGGTGTCTGCCTCTGATGGGCTCTGAGCCTTCCCGCTGCTGCTTGGGCTCCAAAAGCCTGGTCTCTAGGGAAGAAAAACTTTTGATACATTTCTGAGCAGTGAGTAAACCCTGAAACTGCTCCTCACCCAGCACACAGCTCTTCTGGGCATTTTAACAGCCTGATTCCCCCCAGTCCTTTGCACTGGGAGCCTGAGCACCAGACTCAGTATTTTAGATGTTATTCAGAGGATGAACAAAGTTCTCCCACTTCAAGGGAGATCCTTACTACTCCTGGGTACTTACCATGGTGTTTAAGTTACCAGAACAAAACTGCCACACATAATGTTATTACCTGGGGCTATCAGGCTTTGGTCATCACTGAGGAGATGTTCAAGCATCTGTTGTAGGTGATCCAAGTCCAGAAACTCTTTGTGTCCACTGTGGATAGATACTCTATAAAAAATGAAGATATATGTTGTAGACCATCTGAATTGTTTAAAGTTCAATATATTTGACACATTAAGTCCATCTCAGTGGTTGCACTTATCTCCTCACAGGGTAAGGTGGCTCAAGGAGAGGCTGAAATAGATGTTTAATAGGTGCTGGTATAGAAAACATTCATGAGAAAGCTGTTGACAATGATGCCTGGAGAGGCTACCTAGAACAGAGGCTAGACAGAGTAAGAGAAATAAAGTAGGTATTTATTAAAAAGGCCTTCAAAGGATGGACTTTGGGCAGTACAAGAGCCTGGCCAAGGCTACACCCAAGATGGAGGACAGGTCATGAGTTTTTCACACTTTTTAAAGTTTGGTCCATTTGCATATTGGGGTTAATTGTCCAATTACAGCTTCAGATAATGAAGTCCCATCCTCCCAGACTGCTGTCCCAAATTCACTGTTTACACTTTCTGGGGCCTGAAGCTGCAATGGTGACCTTGGTTCTTGGGCTGGAAAAGGATTGTTTTGTCTAACTAAACTGTAAGGAAAGCTTGCTAACACTCTATATGAAGTTCAGAGTTGTGCATTAGTACAGAATCTGAAAAATATGAGAGCTTAAAACTTAAGGCATCAACAAAAAGAAACGAGGAAGAGGGCAAGCCTAGCTAGACATTGCTGCAACAGAGGGAAGAGTAGGAACATACTTGAAAACCAAAGGGATTTATTCCAAACCAGACTTAAGGAGGTGGTTCCACACGTCAGGATGTTAGGTAGACATCTGTGACCCCCTGTTTTTAGTGGAAGCCAGCTGGGACTACAAACAGTGAGCTCCATGTCTGTCCTGTTAGAGACAACAAACTCACATTTGTTTCATTTCTTGTGTTCTGTACCAAATCCAGCAGTGATGCAGCAGCTGAATTGCTTTTAGGTTGTATCAAGATCACTTTCACTGGATAGTTCTTGCATGCTTATCCAGTATAAACTGGTAGCAACATTAGTTACAGTGAGTGAATTCCCTCTCAGCAGATCCAGCTGGAAGAAAACTCTGTCCTGGGCTACTTGCTGCTCTCGTGGGGGAAGCAACTCATGTACTTGTGCCATCTCCTCCTTTCAGTCATGCAGGCAGGTATCAAAATTGCCTGCTGGCTAGCTTCCAAAAGAGAGGGAGATGGCTCTTTAAAGACTCCTTCATAAAAATAAAAAGTCTGATCTCCTTTTAAAATTAAAAATTGATTTATAACAGTTGAAAAGGGTTGCTTTTGTCCTCTAAAAATGATAAAGGTAGTGCTTAGAACAATGACTGAGAACACTCTAGTAGATATTTCTTACAACACAATAACTGATCAGAGGAGGGACACTAGAAAGAAAATAAAAAACCTTCATGAATATGTAAGGAGTCAGTAGAACCCTGCTTTGATTTGAAATATAGGTGGTCTCTTTTCCCATTCCCAGTACCTATGGTAGATTTACATGGGTAATTTCCATCAATGCTAATGGGGATTATAAAGTAAATCCCCTATGCCTCAATGGGAAAATAGACTCTGGTTTTCCATCAGGAGCCTGTTTGCCTGGGTGTTTTCATTAGGAAGATGTTATATTGCAGCAGGAAAGATGTACAGGTATTTACTGATACAATTTGTTCAAGTTTTCACATGCAGTTCACCATGATGTAGAGCCTTCCTTAAGAAGGAGACAAAAGCCACCAGCCCTGTTTCCCCCCACAGTCTTTCAGATATCATTTCCAGAAGCCCACTAGAGTACTGAATTCTGATCAAGAGAAAGGACAGGCTTTTCTTTATCCCAAGGATCTTTTAGTCTAAAACAATTGAGAAAGGACTGAGGGAAGGATGGTCTTACTTTGTATGTGTTGTCTGTTAATAAAACTCTTCTAGTTTCTGGGGCTCTCATTTCTGGGGTACCTGCTTGTCTTACTGAAAGGTACAGAGTTATACTGGTGCTATTAAATTATGAGTAGTCTTGAAATTCATCTACTTAGAACTCTACTTATAACAGACAGGTAAAGGGTTTTGGTGGAGCCAAGTTGAGGGATTCTGATTAATCTGCTGCAAAGCTAAAGATAACATTCTTTTTTTCCTTCTGTACCTGTAACAATGGGCGAAACACTTTATGGACCATTGAAAAGGTAAAATCCCATCCATGCCCCAAGGAACTTCCAATGAATAGGCTGTGTACAAAGGAGGGGTGAGATCAAACTAGCAGAGTCCTGCTGAGTCAGAAACCTTTTTGTTTCATTTCGAGATTCTCAGCCTGTTTTCCAAATAACTTTTTAGTTCTAAAAATTCGTTTTGTTTGCAGCTGAAACCTTGGAGAGATGAAACCAGTGGTGCTACTGCATTTGCATTTGCTAGATTTGCAGGGATTTTTTTAACCACCCCATTTATCTTAATACAGTTTTAACAGATTTTACCCATGTATATTTTAAAATACCAGAATTTGTAATTGCAGTAGTGTGGAGAATCTAAATATCTGAGGAAAAGAGGAGTGTGACACCCAGGTGTTGGCCATCTTAGAGTGATGCATTAGTTTAGATTTACAAGTAGCTCACCTTTGGAGTGTGGCCATGAGTTAGCTCAAATCTGGTGGTGTTGCTTCAGGTCTGAAGGACTGTGTGGAAGGAGGTAGAAAACAAGTGCCTAGTGGTGCCCAGATTTTCAGTTATTTCAAATGAAGATCAGGGGATCTGTGTGGGTCTGACATCAGGGATCTCTGATGAAAGAATACAACCCAAACCTAAAAAGGTATTAATAACCTGGTTTGGCTTCAGAAGAAAGCAGAAGTAATAATGAGAAACATGAAGATTTATAAGGGAGATTAAATGAATTGCGTATGTTGACTTTAGCTGGGTAACAATTAAAGGGCACCTGGTCAGGCTGTGGAAGAAAAAGGGAAATACACTGCCTGAAGTCCACATGTGCCACCAAGTGAGGTTATTTTGTTAGGTGCATTTGTACCTATTTGTGCCATAAAATGGTCATCCTTCCTGCTGCAGTCTTGAGCAGTAAAATAGCCATCAATTTAAATGACTGTGAGGACATTTGGAAAGGAAGGGAGGTCCATCCTATCTAGCCTCAGTTTCAACCAGATACTGTTAGGTGTTTAGTTGAATTTTGAAATTATTATTTGCAGCTTAAAAAACTAGAGATACAGCTGTCTTAAGCTGAAGTGCTGGACGCAACTATCCTGCAAAGTTTGAAATCCCTCAGCTGTTGCAGCCTGATCTAATTCAGAACAAAAAGTGCAAAACTTCTGGAAAGTAAAGCACTAATAAAAGCACTGCTGAGGGCTAGAACTAGAACTATGTAAATTCAGTAAACACTAGTAAGAATTACTAGAGAAAAGGAATCTCTTGAACTACTATATAAATTTTCAAAGGGAAGCTATGGAAAGCCCATCTTGTAGGTCACAGTGCTGGAAAACATCATAGAAAACAATCCCACCCTAGCAAACAGAAGAGCAGATTTGAAAGGTTTCATTGCTGGTGGTTCTTTTCTGTCCTGTTTTTATTTGATTGGTTTTTTTTTTCTCCAAGTAGGGTATTTTATTTTCATCCTCTCTTCTTCACATGGTAAAAAATTACCTGTAACATTCAAGCAGTTTAAAAATTCCTAGACCCTCATTTTATGTACAGTACAAACCTTTATTGCACAGACTGTCTTCATTCTTTGTAAGACTGTTCTGGAAGATAGGCTTTTTTTTGTGTGTGTGATAAAATGACTATGTTTGTAATGAGGTTTGGTGCTTTTGTTATTCAAGATGAACCAGCCTGACAATAGAGAGCCCTGCTGTGAGGAGTGCATTATATTCACACTCTGAGCAGTCTTCTCCAGCCCATGTAACATTGCATCCTAACTCAATATAACTGCACGTATTACTAATTGAATAAAAACTAGTGATCCCTTCCTCTTAAAAGGAATCATGTTGAAAATTGTTTCCTTTCATGCTTTTGATCTAATTTTACAATCTAATATATTGATCATAGTTTCAAACACCTGCTAGTTGTTGTCTGGGTGATTTTGTGGGGGTTTCGTCTCGCCCATTTCATTCCGCTCTCTTTCAGGAGAAATCCCCATGGTGAATTCATCAGTTGGACCAAACTGCTGCACGTGTAACTGCCAGTCAACCCTGCAGGCAATTCTTCAGGAGCTCAAGACCATGAGAAAATTGATGCAGATTCAAGCAGGTACAGCAGTCCCATACGTGCTGTGACACGTGTGAGTTGAGGATGGCCCAGCTTGTTGCAGGGCTGTTGGACAAGAGGGTCTTTGGAGGTCCTTTCCAAACCCAAACTGTTCCATGATTCTGTCACCTTCCTTGGGGAGATTGTCTAGGAAATTAAAGTCTGTGTGGGCACTCAGGAAAACCTGGATTGTTTCCTGCTCTCCTGGCATCTCGGTCTGAGACAAACTTTCACAGGTTTCTTGGAAATGCAACTTGTACTTTTCAGATCCTTACCTGTAGAATGGGGTTTTATCTTGTAGCCTTTTAAGGCTAAATTGAAAAGAAAATTAATGTGATCAGATATGTAATGAGAGCTGAGTGGGCAGGTCAATGTGCTATAACCAAGTGCAGTTTGTTCTCACAGTGCATTGATTCAGGGGTGCCAAATGCTACTTCACCTGTGTTCTGCTTACCTGTTCACTAATCTTAGGGGTAAGAAAAAGGAAATTTGAAGGTAGCTGAAAGTTACCAAATAGCTCTTCCTTCAAACCTTTTTTACCTCTGTGGTAGTCTCAGCTGAGCTAGCCCCTGCATGTCGTGGCCTCCACCCTTCCTGTGGCTGTGAAGTACCAGCTCTCAGGTAAACCAGCAATAATCTGTTCACTGGGGAAACTACTGAGTCTAGATTTCTCCTAGGTTGGGAGCTGAAACAGAACAGTGCAGAGCCAGAGAAGTAGTTGAGCCAGCAAGATAATGAGAACGTGGTAGGTAGAGTTAAATCATCATAGGCTGATGTGAAGCTGCAGGCTCTGCGCTACCTAAAAATTAGTGTTAATACTAATGAGGAGATGGAGATGTTGGAGATTTTGTCAGCCCATCCAGCAGGAGTGATGGGGACTGGAGCCATGGAGGCTTCTCTTGTGGAGAGGCTGTGAGAGACCTCTGTAAGAAAAGGGAGTGTTGAGTAATTAAGTGAAACATGGGTGGAGTGAAGGGCTGACTAAACTCCTTGTCTCCACGGCGTATAATGTCTCAGTGAGTGATGGGAACGAGCAGACAGGTTTTGTAATATCCGTTGACACACTTAAAAATGCTTTTCTAGAAGTCATCAATTTGCAAAGAAGAACACAAAAGCTGAGTTCTACAATTTTTGCTGGTACATGGGATTCTTTATGCAGTCACACCAATTTCATTGAAATTACATGGGTGATTGAAAAATGGCTTGTGAGTGAGAGTTAGAAAACTGGGGTCTATGCCAAAAGTGCTGACTCCTCAGTATCAGAACATTTCTTATTTATTATGTATCTACATAAGAGTAGTAAGTAAGAGTAAGTACCTTTGTTAATTTGTGAATCTTTTGATTCACTTGGAATACTTCATGTTTTCTGAAATGATGGTTTTGCAGAGAAAAAAAAACATCATTTGGCATTTTTGTTACTAAAAGAAAAAAAAAACTAAAATTCAAACTTGTAAGTGAAGGTGTAATATCTTATTTTAGTATTCAAACACCCTACTGTCTTAATTATAAACTACACATCACAGTCTTGTAAATTCTTGCCAAAAATTAAATATTCCAGAAATCTTTTAATAAACAATAGTCTGAGGTTTGTTTTTTTCCTGAAGCTTTGTAGATGAAGACTTTTTGTAGCTCACTCATATCTTGAATGAGTTTGATCTGCATGTACAGCACTTCTGGCTTTTTCTTTGTTTTGACCGTGATCTTAGTGATTTGTCCTCACATATAATTGTGTCTTGACAGCATTCTTCTGGAGGGCTTGTTCATATTGGTACAGGTTCAGGATTGGTACCTTAATTTATGCCAGTGATTGTGGATACTGGAAAATGCAAAATATTGATGAATGTAAAATATGTTTTCTTATATTTCAGAGGTAATACATGTCAGTTTTTGTGTATGAGCAAAACAAACTGAGGCAACTTTGGGTTACTATTTTTCCCCAGAAATTAAACTATTGAATAGTGTTTTCACTCATTCTTGACATAATGGTACTTGAAGTGTTCTTGCTGAGCTAATTAACTTGGAGACCACAGTCACAAAAATAACTGTAATTGCATTAGCACTTCTATTATCTTACTTTATCAGGAAGAGATCCTCAAAAACAGTGAGATTCTCAGTCATTCAGAGGGCACACAAATTAATCATCACTTAAGTGCTTCTTGTCACCAACCATCCAGTGGTCACTAGGAAAAAGAACTGTATATTCCTAATTTTCTTAAAATACTGTTCATCAGTATGGCTTGAAGAGCTTCACAGCAGAGCTCACTGTCATTATCCCCATTGTACAGATTGGAAAATTATGCAAAGGTGATAACTTATTTGTTTCCAATGCACCAGCAGCCCTGAAAATCACATCACTTATCTAGAAAATAAGTTCAGTGAGTCAGTAGTTTAATGGTGCATCTGTGTGGTTATTCATGGGCTTTTGTCTATAAAATTAATGCATTAATTTCTTTCATTCAGTCGGGAATCAAAACAGACAGCAGCCTCCTGTTCCTCTGATTTGTGCACAGAAGTCAGCAATATCAAGAAAGAGAAATAAAAAGAGAAAACTGCCCCTCAAAGCTGTTGAAGCAGTTACCATGAATAAGAAACCCAGCTCTCTGGAGAACGAGAAGAGGCTGACAGCAAACTCGGAACAACCGAGTCTGCAAGAAGTTGAACCCCCTCTGAAGCCAGAGACCCCTGTTTCAGGGTTTGGAATTATCCTTGAATCAGCTTCATCAGATGTAAGTTAAAATTTTAATATGCAGGATTACAAGATTTTGAAATACTGAGTCATTCAGGAGAATCAGCACTCAAGTCACATTGATGCATCTTCCCACTTTTTATTAGAATAAACAAGCAAATCTTGGGTAGGAGTGAATGGAGATGTTAGGGTTAGATGTGTGGAGTGCTCATTACGGTGTTTTGGGGGGTTTTTTTCCAACTTTCACAAGCATGAAGTTTTTGCTTGAGTTTAAGGCTCCTGTTTTCTGAGCTTTCAGTGGAAACTTGTTCTTCATCTCTCCCAATGCCAAGAGCCACGGCTGTGCTGAGGAGCCATGAAGAGTGCAAGGTTTGTAAAGCCTTCACAGCCCCATCACTGCTGATGGTCCCATGTAGTCCATACGTGTGTCTTTATCCTGCCAAGGAGTATTTATGTGCTGTCCTGCTTTTCTGGTCCCACTGGCTTTGGGAGACTCCATGTCTCTAGAAAATTCATATTCAGTCTTGACTGAATTGGGTTATTTGGTTTGATTGCTGTATGTGCTGGAGTAGGGCCTCAGCACTGTTGATGATGTCAGTGTGATTAAAAAGGCCAAAATTTGCCACTCCAAGAATGTGCACTTTTCCCACAGAAAATTGCAGTAAGCATGTTTTCTTGATTCATGTACCCACTGATAGAAATTCCATGTATCTGGTGGCTGATTGGCTTTGTTTAATGACCAAATTGATGTCGTCCGAACCAGTTCACCGACGAGTAAACTGCTCATTAATTCCTCTAATATATTTTTAATTTTGAGCAGGCTCTTTCCAATTTCCTAAGTACTGTGAGCTAGAAAAACATAATTAAATTCGGTATCAATAAGCGTAAATGAAAACAATGCAGCAGATAATATTCTATCCTTCTGGAAGAGGGAGCTAATAATAAAAAAGAGCAGTCAGGATAATTCAGTTACAGAGATGCAAGCCACACCACTACTTAGGTTGCAGTCTCATGCCACAGAGTCAGTGTAGTGATACAGAGTAACTAGTTTGATGCTTTTTTCAGAAGGTTTCCTTTTGTAGTACTGAGTTTAATAATGTTTGAGGTAAAGGTTTGGGGAGGACTGGTAATTTATCTCCAGTCTGCAATTTGTGCTTATAATTTTTCTTTGCTTGTGGCTCTCTTGTCAGCTTGAAACACGGTTTTGAAAACAGTTTTGTGCTTGCAATGGAATTTAATTTGGCTTTATGAATGTGTTCCATTGCTGGACACGATTCTTTGTAGTTGCCAGTTTGACCTAAGGAAAAAAAGAAGAGAAAACATGTGGCTCATAAATCAGGTCTTCATCTGTCCTTCCATGCTTGAGCCCCTGCTTGCCTCAACAGTTGTTCGACTAAATTTACAGAGCCAGAACCCCGAGACAAACAAATTGCTTTTGTTTTGTCTTTGGAAAGAAAACATTTGAGTTCTGAAAACAGATATATTTAATGCAAAAATAAAATATGATCTTAAATATTTTGAGAAGGCTTAAGAAAGTCACTTCTTTGAGAATAATGGCAGCATTATCTTTTTCTACTTTTTTATAAGCATCTCTGGTGTGGTCACAACCAGCATGTCTGTGTGCCTGAAAAACCTGAAAGACATTTTACAAAGCACCATAAATGAATGTTCCCTTGAGAATATCCCACAGGTTGTTTGTAGCGAGTGCTGTGTCATACGTCACTGCTGCTACCACTGCTATTTTGCCAACATTTATTGAACTTTAAGAAGAATCCAAGTTTAATGGGTATAAAAATGGGGCTGCCAAAACTTGTGCAATTAGTTCAGACCTGCTGAGATGAAATACTGCTACTTACAGAGGTGGAAAATGTCCTTGTGAGACAAACTCTTAATGTGCCCCATGGATCAGAGAATGTGCTTTTTAAATGTAATGATGTGATTACAACTCTTAGTTGAACTTGTGTTTGTTTTACGGTTCTAATATTTCATTTATAACCTAATCATTTTTAATTTACATATTACAACCTAAAATATCTAGGATTAAATCTAATTCACTGCCTGTTAATTTTAGCATGGCAAAAGCCTTTAGCATTCAGGTCTTCTTTATTTTGTTGTTCTTCTTTATTTTGTTGTTCACAAACAGTTTACCCTCCAGTTCCTTTTGCTATTATCATTATCTATTAATAAGTGCTTTTTCTTTGAGAAATCACATTCAAAGTGATCATGAAGTTCACATGGTTACTGATTGTCTTTGATTGAAGAATAGCTAACTACTAAAGGAAAGCAAGAATAAATCACAGTTTTGCCTTCACACTGTTTCACTGATAAACAAATTGATCCCTATATTAAGAATAAAACAGTCAAAACTAAAATAATACTGACTCCTCCACACTGGTATAATGTTAAGGTTTGAAATGCATTTTACAGCTGTATTGTAGGGTGGCTGGTGCACCTGCCAAAATGTAATGCAGTTGTCCTAAGGGACATGACCAGGGAAGGGAAAACCACCCACAGAAGAAAAGAGATCATGAGGCCCTGCTATTATCTTCTGTATTTCTACTGAAAAATCAAGTGAGCTTTTTCAGTAAAACTACAGAAGATAATTGCAGGGCCTCGTGATCCTTCTGGCTTTTTGGCTTTTAAGTAGGAGATGTCAGAAAAGATACCACAGGAAAAGCTGCCTTTTGGTGAGGGTACCAGCAATAGCATGGCAAGCAGGAGCAAGGCAGTGACTGTCCCTCTGTACTCAGCTCTGGGGAGGCCTCACCTCAAATCCTGGCATCAGTTTTGGGCCCCTCACAGTAGAGACACTGAGGGTCTGCAGCATGTCCAGAGAAGGGCAGTGGAGCTGGGATTGCTTATCCTGGAGGAAAGGACACTCAGGGGGGACCTTACCACTCTCTGCAACTCCCTGACAGGAGCTGGAGCCAGGTGGGTGTCATTCTCCCAACCAACAAGTGATACGACAAGAGGAAATGGCCTCAAGTTGCATCAGGGAGGGTTTATTTTGGATGTTAGAAAAAATTCTTTCCCCAAAATGCTTGTCAAGCACTGGGACAGGCTGCCTGGGGAAGTGGTGGCAGTCACCATCCCTGGAGATATTTAAAAGATGTGTAAATGTGGCAGTTGGGGACATGGTTTAGTGATGGGTTAATGGCTAGACTTGATGATATTTAGGGCTTTTTCCAACCTAAATTTTTCTGTGGTTCTGTAATTTCTCTGCCCTGGGTGTCTGTACCATTGAGGTCATCTTAGATGGCTGTCACAAGACCAAAGAAACAGAATAGGGCAGGTATCCTTCATCACCATGTCAGCTGCATTCTGGTTTTTGATTTACATGGAGTAGAATTTTTTCCAAGTTGTGAACTTGGCCCACATTTATTTACTCTTGAAAAATCTTTTCTGTCACCAGAAGTTTAGGAGTAACATATTAAAAACCCACCTACATCCGAATGTTGTCAAATGTCAGTAACTGACTGTTTTGCTGGATCCAGCATTTTGAAAGTGCTCGAGGTAAAAACAAATTTGCATCCAGAACAAGCTGAGGAACTACATGCTTCTTAGATTCTTTTTGTTGTTCTCGCTATCTGCATATCTTAAGATTCTTCATCCTGGCTTCCCAAAGCGTTGTAATCTTCAGTTTTATTGTACAGTACACATATCACATGACACTACATGATTTGGAAATATTCTACTTGCTGCTCTTCATACTGATTTTTAGAAATCCATGGGAAAAGGATTACACAGCCAAATTGTTCTGAGACTGGCAGCCCTTTCTTCTGTCTAGACTCAAGATGTTTGCAGGTGATATGATGGGAGATGGCATTTGCTCTTGCTCTGTAAACATCTTCAAAAATGCATCATCATTTGAGGATATATTTCATGTAGAGGAAAAAAAGGGCAAGTTCTTAGGAGCAAGACTGTAATGTTGGCTTATTTCCTCACATCATGATCACTGATTCTTTTACCTCCTTGCCAACTTCTAAACAGTATTTTAAAAATTTTAGTTTATTCGCAACCATCCCTGGAAACACTCAAAATGTTATTCCATGAAGAAGTCTTAGCATAAGCATTGTATGGTACTCAGAGAAGAAAATTCTGCAAATGCTGTTCATGTAATTTCCAATATGTACAGACAGGGGCAGCAAAAAGACTCTTGGTGAGGGGGACTTCCTCAAAGGCCTTTGTCTACTTTGGCCCTCGGTGTATTTGAGAGAAGACTCTTGTGAAATACAGCATGATTTTCTTTTTTTCCTCCTCCCCTCCATTTCACCTTCTGGCAGTCCCTTAAATCCCTGTGCTTCACTGGTGAGGATTTTTGTACTGAAATAAACTGTCTGACATCATCCTCTTCTAAACATGCATTTTGAGACTATGAAAAGGGGGGGGACAAATGGATGCTCAGCAAATGCTGGCTCCAGGGGCAACCTCGAACTCATCATCTGCTTATACTCACATGGGCCACATCTTTGCTGGAAGCCCTCTTGGGAAGCCACGTGGACTGGGCCAGCATCCCTGCATTTGTGCTGCTTGGAAGTGCCTGGCTGCCCCACAGCACACTCGTTCACAGCATTTGGCAGTGAAACAAGTCCATTAAATGGTTAGATAAATGTCCAAAAAGCATCGCTTTGGAGCACTGCTCTGGGATGATCCTCTGCTTTGTCCTTATTACCCAACATTAAAAGGTATCTCCTGTCTTTTTTGTTAGCTGTATGCCTAGAAATGATGTCAGTAATTGTTAACTTTTACAGACACTAGACAAGGAGCATGATTGTTTGATTTGCCTTTTAAGGTGCTTATTCACTGATGGGGTTTGATTTCAATGAATTAGGCTGCTGTGGTCCTGAATAGCTGGGAAGAAATTCATGGTTTGATGAAGTGATTGTAAAGTGTCAGATGCATGATTGAAGTAAAATAATGTCTTTGAATACTCGTTTAATTAAAACATTTGTATTCTTTTGGTAGCCAGAAGTGCAACTTGCAGAAGGCTTTGACGTCTTCATGCCGAAATCCCAGCTGGACTCTATACTATCAAACTACACTCGCTCAGGAAGTCTGCTCTTTAGGAAGCTGGTCTGTGCATTTTTTGATGACCAGACTTTGGCTAACTCTTTACCAAATGGCAAAAGGAAAAGAGGGCTCAATGACAACCGGAAAGGACTAGACCAAAATATTGTGGGTGCAATAAAAGGTACGTTTTCTGCTTCCTTTCGTATGTGTAATTAGAACATATTCTCAGCTAAGGAGAGTGTAAGGGGATTAGAATTCCTGATGTGTGTTAGGTCTATTAAAATATGCAGTCTTATTTTTATTCCCTTTCATTCACTTGTTAAAAATAGCTTCTACGGGGACAGCTTGTGTTAATTTTAAGCCAGTGATCCTGGTTTCTGAAGTCAGGCTCTAAGGTTAGAAACTCGATGTTCATGTAAGACAATTATTTTTTTCCCCCAGATATCAGAGATGCAAAGAAATCTTGAAAACATAATGACAGTGTAACTGATACCCTTCAATCAAAGTTCTGAGTCTTGCACTGTATTTGGCTGTGTCTGCTCTGTAAATTTTTCAGTAGTTGGCTGGACTGGGGAGAGATGGAGGAGGATAATTCTGGCATGAGATGAGTTTGATGTTCATAAGTACGGTGGTCCTTCTCTTGGGGGAGCAAATTTCTTGGTGTGAGCACCTTTTGTTGGGTGATTTTTCCCTGCAGTCACTGCTATCTAGCTTCCAGAAGAACCACATGTACCTTCAAACTCTGTGATAACAGCATGTAAAGAGCTGGTATTAGGCCAGAAATTCTGAACTGGATTCTGTTTTGAAATCTGAAATTGTAGGGACAACACCCACATTACCAAAAGACAGGACAAAAATGAGCTCTAAGAGTGGAGCTTATTTTAGAAGCTGTGACTTGTTCTCAGGTACAAATTGCTAACTTAGGAGACACAGGGCAATAAGAAGAGCTTCTGTAAGTCCATTGGCAGCAAAAGGAGGCAGGAGGATCTTCTGCAACCACCTCTGTGCCAACTTTTGGACCCCTGTCCCCATGAAAGGAGCATTGACAAACTGGCTTGAGTCCAGTGGAGAGACCACCAAGACTTATGACTTCACCACTTCCCTGCTTCAGTACCAAAAGGGAGGCTGAGAGAACTGAAGGGAGGCTGAGAGAACTGGAAAGAAGATGATTCAGGAGAAACCTTACTGCTATTCACAGCTACCTAATGGGATGATGTGGAGAAGTGGAGTCAGACTCTCCTCAGAGGCACAAGAGGCACTGAACATGAAGAAAATTGCAGTTTGAATAGGAGAAGCATTTTCAGCTTAAGGATGATTGAGGAGTGCAGCAGGGGCTCAGAGGGGCTGCAGGATCTCCATCCCTGGAAACACTCAAAATGTGACTGGTCACAAGCCAGAGCATTATGATCTAGTTGGCCATGCTTTGAGCAGCAGGCTGGGCTTGGAGGCCTTCAGAGGACCCTCTCAAGTGTGCAGTTCTGCAACAAAGTGTATGTCGTGCCTGTGTCATAGTCCATTATATTATATCTTACAGAGCAGCTGTCAGATTTTCTTACAGTTATGCTTGTAATTAGGTTTAAATCACAAACACTATTTTGTACCTTCTTTTCTTGAGCTAAGTAATCTGCAAAAATCTGAGTCTGAATTCTCTCTATCTGTATCTCATTGTTCCTTAAAAGCTTTAATAAATAAGTTAAATGAAAGAAAGAGGAGTTCAAAATGACTTCAAAAAAACCCACTCTAATTTGAACAGCACTTGATAAAATAAATGTTTTACAGTAAATGCAACAGCACTACTAAAATAGCAGCTGATACCCACTGCAGAGAGTTTTTCTCAGTAGCTAAGCTTGTACTAGTGGAGCAAATTCTGAGGCTTGGCTTAACCTCTTCCCTTGAGTTTAAGAGAAGAAAGGAGGGACTTGTAGTTCCAACAGAAAAATTTCATCTGTGATGGTACTACTAGGTACCACTGCCATAGCAGGGATCTTTATTGGCATTTACATATTGCCCACACACTAGTGCCTGATCCCTGACAGGGAAGCCTGTCCCTAAAAGCTATGATGGAGTGAAATGCCAAGGTCTGATGTCCTGTGGATCTTCACTCAGTCTGGCTCCAATAGCACCCTTCTTCCCTCCAAGGAGCTGGCTGTCAGACACTGTGGTTTCATTTATTCCCAGAAATAACTGAGCCAGTATGAAATCTCCACAAGAACAACATCATGTTGTTTGCGTTATTGTCATTAGGACATTCCTCTACCACGTGCCCAGATATCCTTTAGTAGCACTTTTAGTCCTTTTCCACGACAGAGATACAAAAGGCTACATTCATGACAAAAATGGGCAGAGAATTTAAAGGAGGAACTGTTTGCTTGAAAATCACTCTTCCTGTCTGAAAACATTTTCACTGCTGTCCTTACAAGTAATTTAATGCTTCTGCAGCAGAATGATTAGCCAGGGAGCAATTCTCTCTTTTGACTTTGGGTATTCAGTGGCACTTGTTGTATCAGTTGCAGTGTTTCTCCTGGGCAATCAGCTTCTCTTGTGAGTTTTTCACTCAGAACTGGGGAAAAAAAAAAAAAAAAAAGATGAAAAAATAAAACTAGTCAGAAGCAGTTATTTTTCCTTTGTGCTCCTGACGAGAAATTCAGCGAGTGAAGTCCTTCCCTGCAGAAATCAATGAGATTTAAGTGTGATGTGTCCCTCAGGGATCCATAGTGGGACCAGTATGATTTAATATTTTCGTCAGTGACACAGGCACTGGCTTCTAGGGCACCCTCAGCAAGTTTGCTGATGACACCATGCTGAGTGGTGTGGTTGGTTGACAGGAGGAAAGGGATGCTATCCAGGACCTTGGCAGGCTCAAGGGTCCATGAGAACCTCCTGATGTTTAACAAGACCAAGTGCAAGGTCCTGCATCTGGGTCAGGGCAATCCCCAGTTTCAGTACAAACTGGTGGATGAAGGGAATGAAGAGCAACCCTGCAGAGAAGGAGTTTGGGGGTACTGATAGACAAAAAATTAGACTTGAGCCAGCAGTGTCACAGCTCAGAAAGTCAGCTGTGTCCCAGGTGGCATCACAAGAACAGGGGGCATGGTTCTGTGCCTTTGCTCCACTGTGGTGAGACCCCACCTCACCATCCAGCGCTGCATCCAGCTCTGGGGTCCTCAGCACAGGAAAGACATGGACCTGTTGGAGCAGTTCCAGAGACCACCAGGATGGTCAGAGGGCTGGAGCATCTCTGCTGTGAAGACAGGCTGAGAGATTTGAGGTGGTTCAGCCTGAAAAAGAGAAAGCTCTAAGGAGACCTTATTGTGGCTTTTTAATATATAAAGGAGGCTTGTAAGAAAGATGNATTAGACTTGAGCCAGCAGTGTCACAGCTCAGAAAATCAGCTGTGTCCCAGGTGGCATCACAAGAACAGGGGGCATGGTTCTGTGCCTTTGCTCCACTGTGGTGAGACCTCACCTCACCATCCAGCGCTGCATCCAGCTCTGGGGTCCTCAGCACAGGAAAGACATGGACCTGTTGGAGCAGTTCCAGAGACCACCAGGATGGTCAGAGGGCTGGAGCATCTCTGCTGTGAAGACAGGCTGAGAGATTTGAGGTGGTTCAGCCTGAAAAAGAGAAAGCTCTAAGGAGACCTTATTGTGGCTTTTTAATATATAAAGGAGGCTTGTAAGAAAGATGAGGATGGATATTTTACCAAACCCTTTAGTGACAGGACAAGGGGGCAGTGGCTTTAAACTGAAAGATGGTACATTTAGTTGGGCATTAGGAAGCCTTTTTGTTTTTGATGATGATGATGGTGATGAGACATTGGAACAGTTTGCCCAGGAGAAGCTGTGGGTGCTCCGTCCCTGAAAGTGTTTAAGATCAGCTTGGACAGGGCACTGAGCAATCTGATCAAGTGCAAAATGTCCCTACTCATGGCAGTGGGGATGGACTGGATGATCTTTAAAGTCCTCTTTAAATTCAAACCAGTCTGTGTTTCTGTGACAGAGGGTTTGCTAATACCATACAGCTTGGGTGGACAAGAAAAGGCAGGTCCCAGTTTTCCTGCCTCCTTGCAGTTGCAGTCCCATTCCTTTTTTTGTGTTCTTTCTCTGAGCACACGTTGAGCCTGTTGTAAGTAGGAGTCACAAGTCATTGATCAGGTTCCCGTTGTGTCAGGTACCATATGGAGTCAGAAGGGAAAGATTATTTCTGCCTTCACAAAGATGATGTTTGCTGCAAATCAAACACTGTGAATGTGTGGGGATGTATTGACTTCTGTGGGCAGCCCTCAGAGTTGATCTGATGTCCCTGTAGATCAGACTGCACAGGAAAGTGCTGCTGATGCCTGCCTTGCCTTGGTTTTGTGAGGCTGTTAGCAGGAAGGAGTTTGGAGGGGGGGATTACTTTTGGTTCCCTTACACTTAGCAGGTAATGCTGCTTCAAAAGTGTGTGTATAAAAGTACCGAAATTGTCTTTTTTTTGCTGCATGTTTCCCAATCCCATTTGTGTGATATTTATTCTCAAAGATTACAAATCCCTTGAGCTGGGACCAGCTTTCTCTCTTTGTTTGCCAGTTATAATTGGACACTGGGCTCTGAGACCTCTGACCAAGTTTACAATAGCAATACTAACAGCAAAAATATTTTTTCTATTTCTGCACTTGTTTATTTTTTGCATACCTCTCAGTTGCATGATGAAAATCAATTGCATCAGTTTCACTCCATTTATAATTCTGTATTTTTGGTATAATACTGTTAGGTTTGCTGTAAATATGGATTTAAAGATAATGTTTACCCTCTCTGTACCTTTTTTACAAAACATAAAATTGGTCATGTAGGATATTTCTTTTTTCTCAGTAATGGTGCTGCTTCTTTTTTTTTTTTTTTTTCTTTCGTACCTTTATAAAAATTCTATTCTATCTAGTTTGGCAGTATAAAAACTGTGAAGATTTCCACAGTGGTAGGACTTTACTCTTTCAACACATTGCCTGTAGCCTTAGGAACCCTGCCCAAGAGGCCACCAACTGACCAGATCTTCAGCTCTCTACTTGTCATTTACAAGTGCCTGCCACATCTGAGACTCAGTTCTAAGCTCACTGTTGTTTTCCTGTTACCATTTTGTGTGAAATTCATTAAGACATCAGGTGTAGAACATTTCTCTGGGACAGGGTTTTATAGGTAGTAATGATGCAATTCCTGTGATATTCATGCAGCCAAGTCACTTCTCAATCATGAACTTGTGAAATGCTGAGTTGGGCTTTATTCTCACAATCCTACATTTGGCCATTAAAATTCTTCTTGATAATTGAATAATTTCATATCTTTTGATTAAAATCCTCTCCTGTCTCCTTTTCTCCATTTTTGGTGGCACGTTTCAAAAAGGTGGTATCTTTTTATTTCAGTCTTTACAGAAAAATACTGCACTGCTAACCATGTGGATAAACTTCCTGGTCCTAGGGACTGGGTCCAGATTCTTCAGGATCAAATTAAACTTGCAAGAAGACGATTAAAAAGAGGCTCAGGTATGTATAAAAAATATGAGGAACAACATATGAGTGTAAGATTAAAAGCTTAGAGCCTTTGTATCCACAGAAGTAGTTTTCCTGTTGACTGTAGAGATGTACTTGTTCATTCTATGAAAATTGGAACTCTAACACTTCAGGTTAACACCCAGGTTTCTGTGGGTTTGGAATGGTAGCAGGTTTAGGAGCTGTCCCTACAGACAAGTTGAGTCTTTCTCAAATGTTGTCTCCTTTCCTTTAGCACCCAAAGTCTTCTTCCCAGAAATTAGCTGATCCATCCAGGGTTGCAGGTAGAAGTTTTTTAATTCTGTGTTATTTAGTCTGACAAGCCACTAGCTGTACTGTTAAGACATAACCCAACTGACCTTTCCCTCTAAACTGTATGTGTCTGGAAGAATAGATGAGTCTTCTCACATTCCTTGTGAAAGAATCAGCAAAAAATCCCCAAAACAAACCAAAAGAAAACCCAGCCACCCACCCTGGTTGTGCCAGCAAGGCTCTGCAGTATGTGGGAGGCAGCTTGCCAGCAGTGCCAGGTAATCTAGGCAGGGTTTTGCAGCAAATCTGCTCAGCTTGGGCTGGGATAACCTGGATGGGATAACCTGGGATAACCAGCCTGCAGCGAGCTCAGTGCTCAGCTTTCACCCTGACAGCGCACGGCTCGGGAGCCCTCAGCTCCAGCCATGAACGTGCAGCCTGGAAATCCCCAGCAGGATTCTTGGGAAAGCAATGGCACTGATTAAGAGAATGTAATTACCTTATAAACCATAACTAGTCTCCTTCCCATCTTCATCCCTCCAGTCCTACAAGGGGCTTTCTCCATACCAGGCTTCGCTTCCTCTTTCTCAGCCTGCAGTTTTCTTAAGGCTCTCTCAGGGTTGTATTTCTTGTCTGTCTCTCCCTGGGCATATCTGACAGTGTTGTCTGAGGCACTTCACTTGTGCCACCTCTTTAAACACAGTCCTTTGCTGTTACTGTATTTAGCTGCCTGCCTTTTCCCCTCTTCCCTTCTGCCATCACCACAATTAAGTGCCTGTTAGCATCCATGGGATGGGAAACCTGATGGCTCCTCAGGGGATGCTCACCCCCTGGTCCCTGGTGGCGAGCGAGACCACAGGAAACGTCCTCTCCATCTCCCTGTCTCACAGAGCCAACCTCTTCTGTCCAAAGCTGCATCTCTGAAACACACGCTTAGGCTGGCATCTGAAATCATTCTCCACAACATTATTAATGCCAGGAGGGAAAAGCATAAGACAGAGGGAAATGAGAAACATCCAGAGGCGGAAATAACGCAGAGGGAGGACAAAAGTGCAGATTATTCGGTAGCATAAGCTTCCCAGGGTAGAGAAACAAACCAGCACTGGCCTTAAAAAGGGTTTTCTTGTGTGTTGGGGGAGGGAGGACAGAGGGATATAAGATAATCTTGTTAAAGGCAGTGTCAGATTACTGGTGTTGTACAACAGGATTGCTTTCTGCCCCTTCCAAGGCTGCCTTTCGGCCTCCCCAGGACAGGAGGGTGGAAATGGGATGCCAGGCTACAGTAAGGTGCAGGGTGCAGTGCAGGATGTGGGGAGCAGAGGGTCCTTGGGTTGTCTGCAGGAGATCCCTCAGGAAAGAGGATTGACCTAATTTTGTTTTGATTTTTATTTTCTTTCATCCTTTTTTATTTGCTGTTCTTCTTGCCTCTGCAGGATATTAATTAAAATGACAATGACATTCAGCTTTTGCTTTTCAAATGGGGCCACCTCTATCTCTGGTCCTTGCTAAGGATGAGAGAATCTAAGCAGAGGATATTGTATGTAAGCTAGCAAGACTATGAAGGAAAATAAGTGAAGCTGAGTAGTGTGCCAGAATCAGATAGGCTCCCCTGTCTGTGCTGCAGAGGGAAGGTAACTTTTTCACCTGTATGTGGATGCATAGTGAGCAGCAGTGTACCTAGCAGCTCCTCTAGTTTATTTGTTGAAAAAAAACAAAAATCTTCACAATACCTAGATTGGTAGAAAAGCTCTTTTTTTGTGCTGTTTGCTGGCCAGTCTCTGAAGTGCCCCAGTTTCTCTCTGATGTGGCCACAGGCAGACGTGCTGTTTTCAGCGTGTCAGGGGTGACTGAACACACCACTGTGGCCACTTGCACCTTTCCAGCCACTGCCATCTCCTCTGGTGGCTGTAGCTAACCCAGCCTGACCTTGCACTGGAGCAAAGAACTTTCCCAGGCCTTTGTGACAGAAAAACAGTAGATGGGAGCAGAGAGGTAGGAGCAGACAGCTGGTTGCTGGATGCTGAGTAACGTCCTCATGTTGTTGAAATAAGATTTGTTGGTACTTTTATGCTACAACTGTGAGCTTCTGATATGAGGAATGTAGAGCTGACCAAGCAACAGATCCATCTACTCCTGTATTTTGTGCCCAGCATTGGCTGTTAGCAGATGTCTGGGGAGGTCTATAGGACTGAGGGGAGGACGTTGTGGTGTCTGGTAGGATAGCCTCTCAGCTGTCAGCAGCTTTATCCTGATATAGAACTAGTGCTGTTGGAATTATGCACAATTTCTCTATTTATTGTGAAACCATACCAAAATCGCGTGTAATTTACAGAGACCAAAACAGGAGGGGAAAGCAAACATGGAGGGAGAAGCTCTTCCAGGACTTCGTGTTGTAAACCTTGGCTTTTAAGTATTTTAAAATTATGGGACTTGCAGCCACTGAGATGTGGGATCCATCACTCTTCTGGCTGAGCTCTTGAGCTCTTCAGTCTGCCTGTGGCCAGTGAAGCAGAAGCTGAGCAAGCGTCCATATTCCAGGTCATTCTCTTTGAGTTTTGTCTCCACTTGCTCACTGGAACATGCCAGCTGATCTTGTGGAGATAGAGTGAGGTGCCCAAAGAGCAAATCTGAACCAGCAATAGTCTAACCTCACCCAGGACTTTCTGAACCAGTGTGTCTCCCTGGTGCTTGATCACATTATTTATCTACATCAGTTCATGGTTTGTCGTAATGCACAGGCTTTATATGGAGACAGCTTAAGATGATCCATTTATTTCAGAGGTCACAAGACAACTTTTTAGTCAGCACTGTGTTGAGCTAAATTTTAGCAGCAGAAATATTTAAGAGAGGAGGGACAGGCTTTTCATCCTGCTTGCCTTCCCCCGAGCCATTCAGTACATCCTCTGATGAGTTTTTAATTTCAAACCAGACAGTAAGACACTGCATTCATGAGCAGCACTCTCCACTTTATCCTGTGAAACATTATTTCGTTCTGAAAACGTAAATCTTGCTCTATCTTTCAATTACAGTAACAATTTCAGAGAATTCTATGAAACAACTGGGGTGGATCTGCTTTTTGTAGCCCCTTCTATAGAGTGTACTCCCATGAGTGTTTCCAAATTAAATGAAATTATGATCACTAGATCATAGATGCTGCCCAGCCTCAACCTTATTTACCATGTTTGGCTCATCTCCTAGAATTAGAGACTGAAAAAGCTCCTTATTTCAAAAGCTAATCAAAAAAAAAGCACTTAAAAATTCTGCTTTCTAGAAAATAGTTCCCCTGCGTAGATTTTGAAAGGTTGTTATCCTAAGCCAAATAAAAATTCATTTATGTTCTGAATCAATGACAATATTTTTCATAGCTGGGAATATTCTATTTTTTAATTTATTTATTTTGCTTCAGCTTTTTCTTAGTTCTTTTAGATTGTTGCCTGAGATCTGAGACTTGGGTAGGGTTTTTTTATTTGTTAGATCTGAGAATAAAGCTGCCGCTGCCATTAAATTTTTATCGGCCTTGTTCAGTCTTTTCAAAATTTCACAAGTTAGCTGTCACAAAGGGGAGAAGAAAATGCGAGGTTAATGTTACAAACAGATGTTATAATTAAAATTAAAGAGTATGATAATATTCTTCAGCCTTGACTACTGGTCCCACGTCATGCCAACAGCAGAGCATAGTTGGAGCACAGCTTCATGATGCCAGGTCTGTCTTCTCCCAGAAGAGAAGCTGAACATTTTGGAGGATGGGATGGGATGCCCTGGAAGGGAAGAAGTCAAAGGAAATGCATGTGCATAGGTTTCCTCTCTTAAAGCAGCATGAATTACAATGCAAATTGCCTCGTAATTTATGGTGCTGGGCTTGCCCCAGCGTGGTCTCTTCACCCTGCAAAAGAGAGCACAAGCAGGTGTCTGGTGGCCTTGCCAGTGGCAGCACAGAGGGACACACTCAGCCATTATCACAGGGATCTTCAAACAGCTAAAATCAGAGGGAGCTGGCTGGCTCTTCCTGTCACCTCTGTGCAGGCACCACATCCCAGCCTTTTGATTACTAAACTCTCCATCCATTAATAAGCAGCAGGTCAGGGTTCACACATCTCCCACAGTAAGTTCTTCCTCCCTTTTTATGTTTTGAAGAGCCCGTGAGCCATTATTCCTCAGCTGCTGTCCATGGCAAAGCTGATGCTGTGGGGGTAATATGTCATAACAATAATATGTAAACTACCACATGGTGGGATTCCTGGGGCTGTCCTGTGCAGGGCCAGGAGTTGGATGATCCTTGTGTGTCCCTTCCAACTCCGGATATTCTGTGATTCTCTTCTAACACTGCCACAGTACATGGGCTAGGAGCTGTTCATGCCAAGTGATTACTTTGTGCATAACCTGGAACCTTTGGATTGCCTGACTCCTTAAAGGAAAATACAGCAATTTTGGAAAACATGCTGAAAATGTTCAGGCAAGATAAATTTAAATAAATTGCATGCCATGACGCTTCAGCCTGGAATTATTATTTAAAATTAACATTACTTTGTTGCAGTGTAAAGTAGTGGGGAAGAAGGAAAAACTTGGTTATTTTTTCCCTGGAAATATGTTTTTTTCTCACATGTCTTTGTTCAAACTGCTGCTTCTATTGTTTTGCATGAGGTTTTTTTTCTTCTTTCTGTTTTTCTTCAGCCTTCTGATTCCTTGGTTTGTGCTTTTGACACAGTATCTACATGCTGCAAGAGATTGGGTTGATTTTTGCTGAGCAATACACACAGGAAGGATGTAGGATGAAGTCCAGCATGTGGTACAGTGTGTTTGTGGCCAGTATTTTATATAAAAATCAGCGGTATTAAAATAGTAACTGCTGTATTCAACTTCCCAGCCCTGAGCACGTGTGTACTTCTGTCCAAGGAGGAAAGCAGCAAGTGTACACTTAACAGACAGACATGTACCTCAGAAACTACACAGTCTGGGGGGAATCTGAGGAAATTACTACCAGGATTATTTTTCAAGAGCTGCTGCACTCTGTCTAAGCAAAGGACAGAGAAGAGGCTCTGAGTTCCCACAGTAGGCTCTCTTCCTGCTTGCCTTGTCTTGCAAGCTGGCTCAAGACAGTGAGGCTTGGCTGGCAGTCTGTGGGTGTGGTTGTCAAAGGCAAACCTTCCTTCTTGGAAGGACATGTAAGAGACTGGTGGTTTATATCCATGTTAGGAGGTCGAGGTGTTTGCCATTCCCCTGTGCTCTGCTTCACCTGGAGCTGCAGTTACACATCCAGTTTCATAAAACATATCCTGGCAGCTGCTGAGATGAGTGAGTAGCTCTCTGGGCATCTGCTGCACTCCCACTCCCTTTCTGGCCCTGGCACAGGCATTCCTGTGGCCATGTTGTCAGTTTTTCGCTGGATCTGATCTTGGTGACTGTATAAACATTTGTGCTGGCATGAGGAATGAGGCTGGAACAATTGGTGGAGAGCTGAACTTCATGTATCAGTCTTCTGCCAGATTAAAATGGCCAGGTAACTTCTGGTTCTGCAGAGTTGGAGACTCAGGTCCTTACCTTCTGAGACTTCTTTATTTCCATTTGTTTCTTTCTGTATTATTGCCTTCCTCCGTTGTAAGAAGAGCAGTTAGGCAGAAAGGTGACCACATCTCTGGAGCTACTTCAGGAATTGCTGCAGAGATTTCTGGAAAAGCTGTCACTGCAGTGGGCAGCCCGTTTGACCACCCCTGATATTCGGAGAGGGAAGGCTCTCCAGTCCATTGCCAGCACTCAGATCTGGCTTCCCCCATTTTCCTAGCTTGGGTCCCTTCTAGCCAAGGGGCCAGATGCAGCTTTGTCCCTTGTGTGCTGAGTTGCTGTGCCACACAGTCACCTGGTGCAGGTAGTTCTTCTCATCATTGCTGCATTGCTAGAAGTTGGCCTCAGACTGACACTCAGGATTTTTTAAGTCGTGTATATCCCATTGGCTAGGTCTAGGCTTCTCATTGCACCGTGCTCTCTTCTCCCTTACACATCCAGCCCTTCCATCACTGAGAGTCTGGTCCAGATTCAAACCAGCCTAGGTGATCCCTTTCCACTTAGTGAGCCACCTGTCCCTTCCAAAATTCAGGGTTTTCACAATGAGCCGTACCAGGCACTGAATTTGTTTATGCTCAGGATGCCACCTTCTCACAGAAAGCAGAAAAAAGTATCAATTCCAGGCACTGAGTCACTTGCAAGTCTGTGCCATGAACTTATCAGGGCTCTGCATTTAAACCTGTTGTGGGAGGAAAGCTGCTTGATACTAGGGTTTTATTTTGTTTATGTTTTCTTTGGTTCAGTTAATTTTGCAGAACTGAGAGCGTACAGCTAAAAACTGACATCCAGGCATGGGGGAGAGACAGCAGTTTTGTGGTGCAGGGATGGAGAGACAAGGGTTGATGGATTACATTCCAAAACTAATGTAGATTAGGAGCCAGATTAGACATTATCATCATGAAGGCAACAACTCAACATCCTCCTGTGCAGAGCCATGATAAAGATGATCAGGACAGTTAGCTTAGTCTCAAGTGGGAGGTGAACTGAGTTGCTTAGTGCATCTTCAGCCTTGGGTTTGATCCCTGTGGATATTGTGCAGTGAATGGATGTGAGCAGATATATATCCACCACGCTGACCTTGTACAGTGCAGTTCGTAGGACAGGGGGGTGATCATTCTAAACTACAACACTGTTGATTCAGATTAGATATAAGGAAGAATTTTTTACAGTGAGGGTGGTGAAACACTGGCACAGGCTGCTCAGAGAGATGCTGGATGCCCCATCCTTGGAATTATTCAAGGTCAGAGCTCTGAGCAACCCGATCTAGTTGAAGCTCTCTCTCTGCTGGTTTCAGGATGGTTGGACTGGGTGACCTTTAAGGTCCCTTCCAACCCAAACTATTCTGTGATTCAGTGATAATGGGCTTGTCTTGTATGACCACACCTCATTTGCTGAAGTGCCCTGAAAGATCTCATTGTGCTTCAAAGGCCTTAAATATCATGCTGCAGTGCCAAAAGACAAAGGTAATAGGATTTTGAGTAGGGTTTGTGCAGGTTAGACACGGATTTCCTGTTACACACTATTGACTTACTCAGGGTTCACATGCACATCCCGGGTACTACAGCCTAACAAGTCCCTGCACATCTGCTGAGTGAGATGAGCTATGTCTGTGCATTCCCATGGCCTCTGGCAAACACAAAATGAACAAATTAGGCTTTTAGCCTCGCTTCACCGTGGGCCAAATTAAGTCAAATGCTCTTGCATAAGCTGTGGGTTGAAAGCACGTGTGTATATACACTTTAATTGGCATTGTGGTCACGTGCTTTTTTAATTACACTGGGCACCCACCTGCATCTTTGAAGACACTTTGCCCTAGTAAATCTGTCCCCTGCAAAATGAGCTTGCCTGTGGTCATGGGAAGTTTGGGTGCAGAAATGGGAGTGTTCCTTTCCCTGCAGGCATCGGATGACTGCAAGGCTCTTCCTGTAAGGACCACTGGGGACTCTTCTGGTGACTTTATCAAATTATCATAACTCCTTTTATCATACAGATAACCTGAAACCTTAAAAAGAGCAAGTGTTACTCCATCCCATTGCTGGCACAATTGCTTCTTAATACCCAACTCCCGCTTCTGAGTTTGCCCTTTTATTATATAACATTTTCTTCCAAACAGTGAGTTTTTAACTGAGCATTTGCAAATTGCAGCTGAGGGAAGTAGATAGAAAATGCAAAATCACTTCACAGTCTGTAGTTTTTTAATCGCATTCCTGTATTCCGTCAAAGTAATGAGATTTCTTGTTTATATTTGTAATCAGCAGAGGCAACTGACTGTGATGAGAAGCCGGACATTTCTCTACTACAAACAGGTAAAATGTATTAAAATTTTTATCTGTCTCCCATATGTGTTTTTGTTTATTTATGACACAGAAGCACTTTTCAATAATCCTGACTTGCCATGTACAGCTGGGTAATTGCACACAGGACTCTGCTATCTAAAGTTTTGAATGGTCTGTGTTAAAAAACAAATGCATCAGAATCTTACAATTTTCCCCTCAATTTCATATTCATAAAATCTCAAGGTCCACGGGAGCAGCTAAGCTAATAAGGCCCGTAAGTTACACTTCCTATGCCAGACAGGGACTTGTGCTCATCTCTGATATTTCTGGGAGTATTTTTTATCTGTTAACAGAGTTATTGGTAGGGACAAACACAATCATTTGTAGTGTCACATCTGTTGAGTTGTCGGAGGTATTAGCCATAATATCTTGGA
Organism: Phainopepla nitens; assembly: GCA_013400175.1. Taxonomy (NCBI): domain Eukaryota; kingdom Metazoa; phylum Chordata; class Aves; order Passeriformes; family Bombycillidae; genus Phainopepla; species Phainopepla nitens. Next base: position 380,170 of record VXBQ01002036.1, read on the forward strand.
CTCACAGAAGGATTGCAGACATATTTACATGCTAGTTAAGTGTTAGTTTACTTATTCTTGAAGTGCAGCCACCCTGCCTAAAAAGCCTGAAAAATGCTATACAGCAGCTTGGCTGTGCAGCTATGTAGACTGGGAAATAACATTTTTCCACGCTGTTGAATTTGGTGTTGAAATCACCAGTCTCACCAGGCTGAGACTGAAATTTGAAGCACCCTCACATTAAGAGCTGGTCCATCAGTAGGTGCCATGATGGTGGGAGCTGAGCTGCCATCCTCTGAAAATCCACTGGGGCCAGAGTCTGGGGAGATGGTCATTTCCCTGCATTTCAGTGTAGTGTCACTGAGATGCTGCTTCTTATCCCCAAAGGAGAGAGGATCTTGGGCAGACAAATCATTGATTATAGTGCGGTTTTGTGTTATTTGATTTAACAACAAAGGGTGGTTGGAGATCAGCAATGCCATTGCTGGAAGAGCAGGACAGGGCTGCTGCTGGGTTTCTGAGCACATCACACGGTACCTGACAGCTGTGGGGAGGACAGGAGGCTACTGGTGACCATCACAGCATCTGTCTCCTGTGCCAGGGCTCCCTAATCTCGCTTGCTGGAGGGCTGGAGAAGGAGCTTTCACACCCCGCTGCTGTGTGCTGGAGCAGCAGCTGCCAGCCACGGCGCGCTGTCGGAGCACGTGCAGTTACTAAGGAGTGGGCCAGCGGAGCAGTTGGGAGGACAAACAGCTACAGTCTGCTTCTGGCACGGAGCCAGGGGGGCTGGGAGCACTCACTGCCTGGGAGCAGCTTTCCTGGCCAGACACTGAATAATATGTCAGGGTACGGCCGGGATGAAAGATGCAGGAAGCTCTGCAGTGAAAGGTCCCTTCCAAGCGACATCCTGTTGGTTCTTTTATCAGGGAGGGAAGCAATTCCGCTGCGAGAGGGCCCTAATAAAGGTCGTTAATGCCATGTAGTGTTACCTTTTCATTGCTCCAGTAATCACAGCAAGGAGCAGGATTAACAGTTTGCTGTACGTTTCTTGGAGCAGTTTCTGTAGTCACTCCTCGGGCTGTACATCAGGGGTGCAAATGAACGTGCTGAGATGGTTGTGGTGGAGAAGGCGACTCCCTTTCCACTCCACTGCAGGTGACCCTTGTGGTCTGCTTGCTAGTACACCTTTGAGCATCCATGCATGCAGCTTTTGAGCTGAAATGCTTGTGTGTGATGTGTACTGCTCCACACTACCTGTGGAAAAATGCCTAAATAAACCACGCTGCAATTTGCACTGGGGGGGAGGTGTTGCTCACAGGCTGTGAGCCAAGAATTTGACTCACACCCATTATTATATGTGTGCCAGTGCCTCTTTATAGGACATATCTGTGTAATATCATGCTGTTGTTGGAAGCAGATTATTTAAAGTGATACACAGACGGTATAATGACAGTAATTATGAGACAGAGCCAAAATATAGATGCTTTCTTTTAAGGAATGTAGCAAAAGAGATGGAATATGATTTTTACAGGGGTCTTTCCCTGTTTTAGTACAGCTGGTTTTACAAAGGGGTGTTTGACAGGTTCTTTAAAGAGAGTCTGCGTGCAATTTACTCAGCTGTCTTCTCTGTTTAGCTTGAAAAATCTTTGGGGAAAAGTCTCTGTGATTGTGTGTTTGTACAGTGCCTCGTGCAATGGGCCTTGGTTGCAGATGGCAGCTAATATCAGATAAACCACAGCCTCAGGTATTAGGAAAAATTTCTTCCCCAAAAGGGTTGTGTCAAGCACTGGGACAGGCTGCTCAGGGAAGTGGTGGAGTCACCATCCTGGGAGGTATTTAAAAGATGTGTAGATGTGGCACTTGAGGATATGGTTGTTGGTGGACTTGGCAGTGCAGGATCTTAAGTATCTTTTCCAACCTAAATGATCCTGTAATTCTGTGATCAGTGGTTAACCTGGTGCCTTGGTATAATAAAAGCAGAGTGAATTGGATTGTTTGAGGGGATCTTGCAGGAGACTGAATGGGGAGAAAAGATGGGGTATGGGAGCTGTCCAAGAACAGTTGCTCTCTTAATCTTCAATAACTGAACAAACTGTGAAGCAAAAGCACCCAGGGAGAATTACTTGAATCAGTGATAAGCATTGGTGCCAAAAAACAAGGGAAAACTCAGATGCCTTTAATCTGCATTTCCAGCTCTGTCAGTCCTGCCTGTGGCACCGATGACATTATCGAGATCTGGGTATATGTGGACTAGCAGTGCTGAAATGTCTCAGTCTGTACGATTTTGGATTGTAGCCTCTGGCTGACACTTCCATTGGGGCACCTCAGTTAGGGGTGTGGTTGATCTCAGCTCTCTCCATCACTGGTGGGAAGAGAGCTGCTTCCAAAGGGAAGGCCAGGTCAGCTGCAGTTGGAGGTGTCTCTCCTTTGGTGCCAGGCTCTCAGTTAATAGGTGCCAGTGCCCACAGCCAGGTCTGAACCAGCTCCCTCTGTGACCACAAACTAGCAAAGGGATTTGAGGAGAGCAGGGGGTGCTTTGTTTTCAGAAACCTCTGTTGGAGCTCAAAAGCCTGGGAAAAGTACATGAAGCTGGTACATCCTCATAAAGCTAAGGAAGACATTTTTCCCAATTATATTTTAGCGCTCCTGAGCAGAAATGATGCTCCTGTGTTAAAATCACCCTCTACACTAAGGGGGCCTTGGCTTTAAAGGCTGTTGATTGAAGGGTGTTTAAAGTAATTTGGAAGAACTGTGGCAGTTAAACTTGCTGGGAACTTTGGTTCATTGACAGATAAATCTCAAGAAAATACTAGAAATGTCCCTAACAAATGTTATCAAAGCTCAGGTCTTGGAGAGTTCCAGCTTTTGCACCCACCCAAAGCTGCAGGCTGTGTCCCCACCTGAGCTGAGACAGATCAGACAGCTCCGGGGTAATTATTGTGGGCTCAGTGGAAAGGCTGATTAGTTTCTTGGTGATACAGGATACCTGGAGGGTGTGAGATAGATCTTTATCAGGATGAGGATGTGGCAGCTTTTAGAGTCCTTCTGTGTGAGTTGGTATTGTGAAAAGGCTCATCTTATTTCAGTGTACAATTTACGCAGAGCGTTGGGATTTTGTGGCTTAAAAGAAAAACAAAAGGAAGGCATAACCTGTAAATTCTGCATGTAAGAACAAATGTAAGCCAGCTGCAACACCCTTTTCTTGAATCCTCATGTTGTAAATTGGTTTGGAAAGACGTAGGCAGGTATAGGACTGGAGGTAGCACTCCTTACTCCAGCTTTGGACCACAGCCATGCTGAGCTTGTGTAGTTTCTCCACACTGGGGTTAATTTCAAGATGAGAAAGAATTTTGATATCCCTAACGGAAGCTGAAACACTAACATCCCAATCCTCAGGTCTAGGGGTGATACAGCTTTGTGAAAAGATGAGAGCAATCTCTTGGTAAAGAAACGGATGATAAGAAAACAGCAACAATCCAATTCTATATAGGTTGTCTCCTTTTCTCTTGAAATACAATGTCAAGAAAATGAAACTTGCGAAAAAGAAAAAAAAAATGAAAAACCTTTTCCAAAACCTTAAATATAAATCCTTTATTGTAATATAAATCTTTATCCTTTCAAAGCATGATTGTATGAGTTTTCTCTTTTCATTGGCGTGTATTTGCCTCTCAGGCTGATTGATGTCTGTCTTCTCTTTGCCCTGTGTTCTTAGTGCTCTTGTCATAATTCTTCTGCCCATCTTTTCATTGTTCTGTTTAGAAAAAGCACATTCTTAAAATGCTTTTAAAAAGATGGGACATAATCATACAGCGCACCTTTTATAGGTGTATGTATATATATTTATTTTTATTCTCCTATATGCATTTAGACTGCTGTGGAATAGTGGGGGTTTTTTACCAAATAAGATCCCAAAGTATGTACTCAAGGTTTAAAATTCATGGGGTGCTTTTTTCACTTCTTCAGAGCCGAAACTTCAAAGGGGTGAGCGTGGCAGTGCAGTTTGTGCTGAAGACTAATGGAGCGCTTTACATCTGAAGTGGGCTGCACTGTATGTCGTGTGAAAAACTTGGCTGGCAAATTTTGTATTCAAAAAAATCTATTTAATTTGCTTTTCTTTAGCCAGTTGAACTCTACTCTAAATGGAATTCAGCAGCCCTGCCTGTGTGCACACCAGCAGTTCAGCCCCATCACTAATTAAAGTTAAAACTCAAATACATAATCTCCAGAATTCTAAAATACTATTTTTTGTTGCAAATTACAGATACCCTAAATTCTTACATTTTTTTAACCGATTCCTTAAAACTCTTTCTCCCTTCAGGTAACCTTTTCGACACCACAACAGACCATCTGATAGATGCAAACCCAGATTTTTCAGTCTGAATTTCACATCCTGCATCAGTGTTCTTAGCGGATAGAAACATCCTCTCCTTTGAGTAATGTTCCTGCAAGCTCAGCACGAGAACTTCAGCGTACCACAAGACATGGGCATCCATACAGTTTCTCTTACAAGTCTGTGTTTTTTCCATGCATTTTCCATGTAACCTCAAGTAATGAAACAGCCAGATCGCTTCACTGTTCTTCATCTGAATTATGATTTCCCTCCACATCCACTGAATTAGCAGGGTATCCACTCTGAGGTCATTCTCTCGCCTGTGTTTCTCCTCCATGGCTGTATTTTTCCACATGTTTGTATGCTTGCCAGCAGTGTTTCATCTTAAACCACGCAGAAGTTGTGACTCTTCCCATGCCCAGGGACCAGGGTGGCCTCTCTCTCCACTGTGAGCCCTGGGGGCTTAATGAGCATCTGACTTGGTGAAGCTCTTTGCTTCTGCAGACCCACTTTTCCTTCCCTGGCTGCTGCAGTACCAGTGACCAGTGGCACACAGCTCTGATTAAAAAGTCCTTCCTGGATTTAGGAGGAAATAAAGCAGGATTTGTCCCAGCAGTGCTCGGGTTCCTAGCAAGGAGAAGCTATTCCTCAAACAATTCCCCCTGCATGGTCCTAGTGGGATGGCACTTGAGCATCTTTGTAGTGCAGATTGCTGGAGGTGGTCCAGCAATTTCCCCCTCACTGTTACCCCCAGCTTGCTCTACCACCTCAATCTCAATGTGTATTAATTTTCTGTTTTCCTAGAAGAGGGTCTGCTCACTGTGATTTTTGAGCCACTGTCCTTGGCAACAATACTCACCTATTTAAAAAAAAAAAAACAAGTCACCTTTCAACTGGCACTGTACTGATATCTCAGCAGTTAAGACAAGTTAATTGATCAAGAAATTGCACTACCCTCTTAGACACTGAAAGGGTCACTCCTTTCGGGTCAGGGCTAAGGTAAAACCACGTGCAGCCCTCCCTGCGAACCTTCATTTCTGCACCTTTCATCAGCACTAAATTCACTTTAAAAATGTTGAGAAGAAATCTGGAAGGTCTTACCTGCAACACCTCCTGATCACCAGGCAGTTTGAGCCCTGCAATTCAAGGGAGAGCTTGCTAGAGCCTTTGCCATTGTGTTTCCTTTCTCTGTGTGTATCTATCTTAGGTACTTTTTTTTTTTTTTTTGTAAATTATTTGGCCTTTGAGTGTCTCAACAGAAGTGCTATTACAGAGTGGGATGGTTTTCAAAATACTCAGCCTCTTTTTTTAACAATCACTAAAGCCTGTTTCTCATGTGTCCTGGAATACCCACAAGTAACACTGAAGACAACACGAGCAGTTTGTTCCCTTGACACGTGAGAAACCAGGCTCCCAGCTGTTCCCCGCCCACCTTCCATGGACTTTTAGGAATGACCATGTTCTCTCTGAAACTGTGGAATAGATTGAATGTGCACTGCAAACCTTAAATTTTGAGTCTTTCCTTCCTTCATGGCTTGGAGTTGCCTGCACTGGGCAGGGGACACCGGTCCGTTGTGTTGTAACCCTTCAGCAATGGAATCAGCGTTTTGTAAATTTGGAAGATTGCATTTGTGTTTACTTACTGTGACTACTGTTCAGACTTTCTTCAGAAATCTTTTTATAGGGTTTATTAGAGAGAAGAAAAAAAATCATTCCATATTTAGGTAAAAATGTCTCAATCTTCTGTATATATGTTTTATTAATATGTAAATATTTAGATATTTTTAAATTACTATGTTCTTAATAAAGCAACAAGGGACTAGTTGTGAAATGGTGTATAACATTGTGTCGTGTTACCAATCTCTGGGAAATCCTCTTTGTCAGTCCAGAAAAGAAAGCCTACAATAAATAACTTTAATTGCACGTGTGTTCCTGTGTTCTATGCTAGATTCCCATATTTTAGAGGAATTACTTTGCCGCTAATGGACTACACATAGGAAAACCCTGAAAGTTACCACAACAATACTGTTTTTCCATCTGGCTCAGCCAGAAACCACACTGGCCTTGCCAATCACAACATCTCTATCAATCGTGTAATAACTCTTGAGTATTAAGTGCTGATATGCTTGAAGTCTAATTTTAATTGAATTAGGTGCCTTTATAATCTGCACTTAAAAGGTTAAGCTCTGCTTCTATGGAAACAACACACAGGAAGGACAAACCAATACTCATAGGTTGGAGTAGCTGCAAAGATATATGCTTGGTAATTCATTATCACACCCTCATCACATGTTTAGCCTTAGAAAATACTTCCTGCAAAAACATGTTCCTGGTAATCTTCCATCAGTTCCAAGGAGCCAGGGAAGTGAAGTGAAGCAGCAGCTCACCAGACCTTTCTGGCTTTATACAAAGAGCACTCTGGAGACATTGCTGGTAAGAAGTCCCAAGGAGAGCTTCCCTCCCGTTTCGGTGGCTGCCAGATCGGCTGAGCACGGTGCCCGTCCTGCACCCGAGTGGTGTGACAGGAGTGTGACAGGAGCCAGTGCAGGCCCTCCCCTCTGGGGGTGCTGAAAGAGCACCTCGGGCACAGATCACAGGATGGTTCAGGTTAGAAGGGACCTTTAGAGCTCAAACCCCTGCCATGGGCAGGAGCATCTTGCACAAGATTAGTTTGGTCAAAGCCCCGTCCAAACTGGTCTTGAACACTTCCAGGGACAGAGCATCCACAGCTTCTCTGAGCAGCCTGTTACAGAGCCTCACTGTAGGCCATACTCATGGTAAAATTGTTTTCCTTAATATCTGATGTAAATCTAACCCTCTTTTAGTTTAAAACTGTTGCCCCTTGTCCTGTCCCTACAGGCTCTAGTAAAAAGTCCCTCTATCTTTCTTACAAGCCCTTTCTAAGTACTGAAACACCACTCTGAGGTCTCCTTTTCTTTGGGCTGAGCCCCCCCAGCTCCCTCAGCTGCTCCTCAGACTTGTGCTCCAGAACCTTCCCCAGCTCTCTTGCCCTCCTCTGTACACACTCCAGCCTCTCAATGTCTTTTGTTGTAGAGGGGAACTCAAAAGTGTCCCCAGGATTCAAGGTGTGGCCTTACCTGTGCCAGGTTCAGGGGGACAATCACTGTCTTGGCTCTGCTGGTCACAGTATGGCTGATACAGGCCAGGATGTTAAAGCGTGGCTTTGTCTGGCTTGCATTTTTTAAAACGGGCACCAGGTAATACAGTGTTGCTTGTAACATTAAAGTGAAGCACCTTAAATTGTGTTTAAGGCACAACTATGAGCAAGAAATGTTCCTGTGTGCTGCGATCTGCACGGCACTAAATCTCATCTGTGCTGCAGAGCCAGGCTGCAGGTTCACCTGTTGAGACAGCTTTGGGATGGAGCAAATGACACTGCCAGCACCCACCTGAGCTCCAGCCACACTCCTGCTTCCTTGCTGGCCCAGTGCCTCCCTCTGTCCTGTGTACAGGACACTGAGATTAATACTTTGGGTGAAAAAAATCCTTCTGAAGCTGAAGAGGAAAAAGGATATCCTCCTGGTAACATGAAAGGAAACTGGAGCTGGGCTTTATAAAAAATGCATTAATTGCGAGACAAGAAGAAAGTCATCTCAAGTGCCTGTGACATGTTGGTTTAGAAACGGCTGGCTGAGTCTTTCGGGGGAAACACACCCTGTCACATCAGAGTGGTTTGGGGATGGGTGGTCCTGATGCAGCCACCCCTCCTCTGGAGAAGCCTTCTCCCCAAAAAGCCTACCCTCTGCTGAGGCCTCGCTAGGAAGCGTATTTCTCCTTCACTGCAGAAGGGAGGGGGCACAGTGCTAGGAAAAAACCCATGGGGCCACGTCCTCCTAGAGAAACAGATGTCACCAGCATTTTGCAAGACTTTTCAAAAACAGCC
>VXBQ01002036.1:390477-404765 GCA_013400175.1 Phainopepla nitens
TTGTCTGGCTTGCATTTTTTAAAACGGGCACCAGGTAATACAGTGTTGCTTGTAACATTAAAGTGAAGCACCTTAAATTGTGTTTAAGGCACAACTATGAGCAAGAAATGTTCCTGTGTGCTGCGATCTGCACGGCACTAAATCTCATCTGTGCTGCAGAGCCAGGCTGCAGGTTCACCTGTTGAGACAGCTTTGGGATGGAGCAAATGACACTGCCAGCACCCACCTGAGCTCCAGCCACACTCCTGCTTCCTTGCTGGCCCAGTGCCTCCCTCTGTCCTGTGTACAGGACACTGAGATTAATACTTTGGGTGAAAAAAATCCTTCTGAAGCTGAAGAGGAAAAAGGATATCCTCCTGGTAACATGAAAGGAAACTGGAGCTGGGCTTTATAAAAAATGCATTAATTGCGAGACAAGAAGAAAGTCATCTCAAGTGCCTGTGACATGTTGGTTTAGAAACGGCTGGCTGAGTCTTTCGGGGGAAACACACCCTGTCACATCAGAGTGGTTTGGGGATGGGTGGTCCTGATGCAGCCACCCCTCCTCTGGAGAAGCCTTCTCCCCAAAAAGCCTACCCTCTGCTGAGGCCTCGCTAGGAAGCGTATTTCTCCTTCACTGCAGAAGGGAGGGGGCACAGTGCTAGGAAAAAACCCATGGGGCCACGTCCTCCTAGAGAAACAGATGTCGCCAGCATTTTGCAAGACTTTTCAAAAACAGCCCCCTTGTGCCTGTTGTCCCCCAAATCTAAAGCAGCAAAATGCCTTGTAGGATGGGCTGAGATATCTCTTCTCCCTCCACTGGCTCTCCCACAGCTGGGCTGGGGTGAGCACCTTCACTCCTTCCTGCCACGCTGTCATCACAGAGAGGCACGAGGGGGGGTTGTACAAGTAGGTCAGGTATGATTTCTCATCCGCCGACTGCTAATAAAAGTCACAGATGTGAAACCTGTAACATTATGTGTATAAATAATTTAGCTCCGGTGTGTAAACATCAGTCCTGGGTTTTAAAAAAACTGAAATAATTCCATCAGCTTTTTCTCCACCCTCCATGCATATGCTGTTACTCCCAGCTGATAACAAGGGCAGAAAATAGCTAATAGTGGGGGAATTTGGAAAGGGGAGGGACATACCTCTTGTGCTTCTGCACTGGCTCCTTCTTCCACCCAGATCCTCAGAGGGGTAGAGGAATCCAACTTAACTTCATGTTAAAGTGTTCACAATGCCACTGTTGCCCCTGAAGCTACTTCCCTCCACGGTGTGAAGAGTTTCATCCACCTCTGCCCAGCAAGAGCCAGCACAGCTGAGAGTACCATGGTGGCCCATGGCTCCTGCTGGAGCCTGGCCTCAGGGACAACTTGGGGTGGCAACCATCATCATGGGCAGAGATGTCCCCTGTCCATCACCAGCACACTCAGGAGAAATGTCATTTTCAGGTGATGCCTGCACAGGTCAGGGTGGATGGAAAAGGCCAACTCACATGGTTCTGCCACCCACTGACCCTCAGGTGGCCTGGAGGACCTTTCCTGCCCAGGATGGTTCAGCAAATCATGTGGACTGCATGTGCACTCCAGCAAAGGAAATCAGTCCAGGAGACTGAAAAACCTCCCTGGCAGCAATGCTGCCACACCACTGCATCCCTGCTCTACTTCTGCCCCGTGCCCAGCACTGCCCTGGAGACATCAGGTGACAGGAGTGTCGGCTAGAGAAGGACAAGGGGGGCATTTGTGTGTCAGGACAGTGTGAGCCCGTGCCAGCTCCCCAGCCAGTCACAGGGAAGTTAGCAAGGATGGATCTGGACTGGAACCAGCATGTGGCTACTGCCATTACCACGGCTTAGAGAAAGCAAAGATTAATGTAATCATTTAATCCCGAGAGATTTCAGGATTCACCGACTGCATCTCATGTCTCCATTCATCACAGCACAGGGGATGTGTGTAAACTGCTCTGCTCTTAGCTGGACCTCTGCTCCCTCCTGATTCCCCTCTTCCTGAGCCCCTGCACAGGCCCTCAGTGCCCAGCTCTCCCTGCTGCCACATCCCTACTGTGGTAGGCCCTGCCTCACTTTTTGGCTGGTGAGAATGGTGACATCATCCACCCTTTGCCTTCCTGACTTTTGCCTGGTGATGGCTCCGTCCCCCAAACTGACAGACCTCCACCTCCCTGGCCTGATGCTGGCAGCACCAGTGGGGTATCCAGTTCCTGCATCTCCATCCACCCTGCATGTACTGCCCTGATGCTGTAAGGAGAGCCAAGACTGGTGGACAGCCTGCAGGGAATGGGGTTTGCCTCAGGGTTAGAAGTAACCTTTTCCTGCAAAAAATTTGCCCAACCACCACGGTCTGGCTGGACAACAGAACAGCATCAGTGACACCCAGTGACTCACACAGTCCACTTGCCATGGATTTGTCCTTTCTGTCCCTCTGGTCTAGGGTACCACATGTGATCTGGCACCATGTAGTCCCATTCTGCTTGCAGGTCCTGCTGCCTTCACTCCTTCCCCTGGGGCTAAAACATGGACAGAGGCTCCTGAGCAGCCCATGGCTACCCTGCACACCCAGGTGCTGCTGCCAGCCCCCAAGGAATGGCAGTGGACGTGCTGCATCCCACAGAGATGGAGTGCTGCTCCAAGACCTCACTTCCTGGATCCTCTGCTCATCGGGGCATCGTGTTCCCAGCTTCATCACCTGGACAGCATAGAGTGCCAAACCCCAGTGCATTAACACAGATTTTACATTTAGCATGCATTACAAATGAGCTCCCACATGGCTCCTTTGCTGACTTTCACTGTGCATGATGCATCATCCCCCATCTCTCATTTAAAGTTCCTTTGGGGAGGTCTTGGAGCAGTGGAGATTTCTGCTTCATGCAGGCCCCCAGCACCCATCCCAGTGAGATGGTGTCCCTGGGGATTGCCCTGACCCAGATGCCAGACCTTGCACTTGGCCTCATGAGGTTCACGTAGACCCACTCCTCAAGCCTGTGCAAGTCCCTCTGGATGGCATCCCTTCCCTCCAGCACATCAGCCTGGTGTCATCTGCAAACCTGCTGAGGCTGCTCTAGAAAGCACTGCCTGTGTTGCTGATGACAATATGAAACAGTTTTGGTACAAGCCCTTAAGGAACACTACTCCTTATTGGTTTCCACGTGGACATGAAATGTTTGACCGAACTCTTTGGACATGACCATCCCACCAGTTCCTTATCCACCTAGCAGCCCTTCCATCAAACTCATACCTCCCCATCTACAGGCCAAAGTGATGGGGAATGACCATATCAAAAGCCTTACAGAAGCCCTGAACCCCATTGCTGTGGCTTGTAGGTCATACAGGGTCTAACACCATTTGAAGAGTAATCAGGTGGCAGCCTGCCTCACCCGGATTTTATCCCTGTCACGGAGTCAGAGACACTCCCATCCATTGAAACACCTCCTGCTGGATCTAGGGCTGCTGTGGGGCTGAGACCTCCTCTCCTGACCTGCAAATCAGGTGCTGCAGGTGCACACAGGATGCTGGCACAGCAACGCCCCCGAGAGGCTCTGACCCAGCTAAACGCAGCCTGGGCACGCAGAGCCAGGGCTCAGACAGGCTCCGTGTCTGGGCGTGCAAACCCCCTCTGCTTCGCGCTGCAAGTTTTGGTCCTTGAAACCGTGAGGCAGAACACTGCTGGGCTGACCTTGAGCAGCTCTCCCATGTTCTTTGTCCTCCTCCGAGGGGGGGAGGTGAACCCACCCACCCTCGGCTCGAACCGCTTTGCCTCGGTGGCCACAGACCCCTGTGCGAGTGCCAAGGTTAATGCACAGCAGTGGTGCCCTCCCAGAGAGGGCTGGCTGCCGAACCCCAGCTCTCTTCCTCCAGAAACAAATTGCTCTTCAACTATTGCCATCTTGTGGCGTCTGTGACCCGCTACTTGTTCCTTTTATCTGCTAATGGTGTTGGTGAGAATCAGCAGTGTACACAGGCAATTTTAAAATGAAATGTAAATGAATCAGAAATGCCTACGGAGGAGCCATTAGCATAAATCCAATCAAAGGGTTTTGTTTAACTTGTTAAAAATGACTAAATATTTAGTGAGTGTGGGTGGGTGAGGTGATTCTTGCTCACACTCGGGAAGTTTTAGAAGCCAAACTAATGCTGATATCTTAAATGGCTGATCTTATAGGCAATTTTCTACCCTGAACTGTGCCTCCTCAGTCTATAACTCACTGGAATATTGTCCCCTGTTCAAGATCACCTCTAAAATATTATCACAGAATATGCTCAGTTGGAAAGGACCCACAAAGATTATCAAGTCCAGCTCTTGGCCCTGCACAGGACACCCCAAGAGTGACACCCTGTGCCTGAGAGCATTGTCCAAACACTTCTTGAACTCTGCCAGGCTTGATGCTGTGACCACTGCCCTGGGGAGCCCGTTCCAGTGCCTGACCAGCGTCTGAGTGTAAAACCCTTTTCTATGATCCAACCTAACCTCCCTTCACACAACTTCAGGCCATTCCCTCACGTGCTGTCACTGGTCACTGCAGAGAAGAGTTCAGTGCTTGGCCCTCCTCTACAATGAGGTCTCCCCTCAGTCTCCTCCAGGCTGAACAGGCCGAGTGACCTCAGCCCCTACACATACAGCTTCCCCCTCCAGACCCTTCACCATCCTCGTGGCCCTCCTTTGCACACTCTCTAACAGCTTAACATCTTTCTCGTGTTGTGGTGCCCAAAACTGCACACAGTATTTGCTTCTAGGAGCGGCTGACTCACTCAACGACATATTTGGACTCTCGTGAGCACTGCAGGCATCTCCTGGGAGTGGAAATTCCCTTGAAGCAAGCCCTGCCCATCCCAGTCCTGCCAATGGTCCCAGCCAGGTGGGATGCTGAGGGTGTAATGCAAGACAGCACCTCCAGCAGTGCAGGACCACCATGACCATCTGTGTTGTGCACCACAAAGGTCACCTTGGGGGATGGTAAACTCGATAGAAGGGAGATATTTTTTACAATGAAAGTGATGAAACACTAGAAGATGTTGCCCAGAGAGGTGGTACATGCCCCATCCCTGGAAACATTCATGGTCAGGTTTGTTGGGGCTCTGAACAACCTGATTTCATTGAAGACATCCCTGTTCATGGCAGGGGGTTTGGAACCAGGTAACTTCTAAAGACGCCTTCCAACCTAAACCATTCTGTGATTCTATGAACAAGAGACATTCCAGTGCCTATAGATTTTGTCCAAACTGGTAGGAATGGGAAGGGTTTGCTGCTTTGTCCCCAGTATTTCCTGCTGAGTGTCACATGGAGCTGATGTTTGCTGGCATTTTCAGTGGCACGGGCAGAGCAGCCCCAGCTCCCTGAGTTCCTCTGCTGCAATCCACCCATCCTGCCTCCACTCCTCACACTCCCTCATTCACAGCAGCTTTTGCAGAGCCACCCTCATCAAAGCAACCCCAAAGTAAAGTGGAGAAACTCCATTTTTTTGGAGCACAAATCTATTTTCTGACCCATCAGTTACAATCTATATATATATGGATAGTGCTAAGGATATTGGTCATAGTGAGATGCAGCTCTGCAGCTTGGATTAAATCAAAAACTGAGCTAAAAACAACACTCAGACTTGGCTCTGCTGTGACTCCTTGGGCTCTACAAGGACCACTCTACAAGTGATCTTGAGTGATCCTCTATAAGGATCACTCAAGCTGGCAGCAGATGGGGCTTGGGGCAATGTTTTGCATTTGGGAAGAGCAGCTATTTCCTGCTGCTTTGCTCTCTGGAATGGAGTTGCAGCGGGCGGGTGTTAATTGCCTTTCTGGAAATCGGAGCAGCCGGCACGGGGGCTGTCTGCTGATCTCTGCTTCCCCCGGGCGCTGCCCATCAGCCGGCTTTGCCTTCCCCTCTGCACAGGGAAATACCTCACCTGGAGGGATGTCTCTCCCCAGGGACCCCCAGGCCGCCCCGAGCATTTGCCCCTCTCCACAGCTTCATCCCGCCGTCCAAGCGTGAGGTCCTGCAAAGGCAGATGCTGCTGTGGAGAGTTTACTTAATGCCAATGCTGGGCACAAATCCTGGGAAAACACACTCAAATCTGGCTGCAGGGAGGGGAGCAGGGGCAGTGGGATGCAGGGAATAGGAAAGAAATTAAGAAATGGGAAGATTTAATGTGTGATCTTTTCTCTCCCTGCGTGATTTCGTGGTTTTTACTTTCAAATGCTGGAAAAAGCCCTTTAGGAGAATGTGGAGCACCACATTACAGCATTTCCCACTACTGCCAGATGCATCTGCTGAGTGCAGGGCTGTATTTGGGGGTACAGAGATATGGGGAGCCCTGACACCCTCCTCCATCCACCCCCACATCCCAGCCAGTCCCAGCAGAGGGGTCTCACCTCCTGGCAGCTCCAAGGATCCAATGAAACAGCCTTTGCATCTCTTGGTGCATGCAAATCAGGGGCTTTCCAGGAGTTTCTTGAGGCAGCCACTGCCTGTGGCTCAGCAATCCTCATTCCCCCTGCTAGCTGGACTGGGAGCAGGAGATGCTTCGGTGCCTCCTCTGCTGTGAGACTGTTATGGCAACACACTCACATCCAACCCCTCAAGGAGATCAAACCACCCAGCCCCTGCTTAGGGGCTTGGGTTTGGTTTATTTTTGCTTTTCCAATGGGGAAAACACACCATTGCACAGTGAGTATCCCTGAGGAGATGAGAGGGGGCATTGGGCACACCTGGTCTCTTCCAGGGCACCTCACCTGCAGCTCTGAGAGCACTGTGCTGATGTTACACCTGTTTCCCATATAAACCACTCTTCCCCATTTGCTCAAGTTTGAAGCACCTGGTTGGCACAATTCTGGATGGGATTCAGCTCTGTTTGGACAGACAATTCAGGTGCTTTTAGGGGATCCTAATTACATACTCATCAAACAGATACTGCTCTGGCACAAGAAGGAGAAGGGGCAGACCTGTAGGGCTGGCTGCATGTCAGTCCAGGGAGGGAAAAGGGAAGCTGGGTCCAGCAGCATACTGCACTCCCATGCCCCTGGTTTCCAGCAGGCAGAGCCAGCTGGTTTTCCTGGGGTCATTTTGCTCCTTGCAACAGCCACCTGTTTTCCCAGGGAGCTGTTTGTTTCCTTGCTTGTGCATCCAACCAGCCTTAGCTCAGCATCAACAAGTGCCTGGCATCTCAAAAAGCTGTGGATGCCCCATCCCTGGAAATGTTCAAGGCCAGGTTGGCCTTTAGTAACCCAATGTATCAAAAGCTGTCCCTGTCCATGGCAGGAGGTTTGGACTAGATGAATTTTGAAGGTCCCTTCCAACACAAACCAGTCTGTGATTCTAAAATTCTATGGTTTAAACAGCACATTTGCCCTCTGCTGTGCTTTGGTAACAGGATATTTCCCCTGTGGATCCACCTAAATTCCCATCCATCAGTACCAACCCCCCCCAGCTACTGCACAGGCCTGGCAGCAGTTGGAAAGCAGGAAAATCTTGGATGGAGAATAAGATAGAAGACTCCTTGCCAGAGAGATTATCTGAAGCAGGTGGTTCCAGCTCGGAGGAACTCAATTTATATTCCCAAATGACATGCTGGGAGCTGCTCACAGCTCCATCAACAAGCACAGCACGGGCAAGGCAGATGTTTCAGCAAGTGCCAGCAGCTGGAATAGGATGGTTGGCTCAGCTCGGCTGCACCCATCGCTCCAGACAGTAATTTGGGAAGTCAGTGTTGGAGGCCCATCCCAAGGGAGCCTGTATCAGGTGGCTGCAGGTCTGGCTGGCAGAATCACACAGCTCGTTCTGAAACGAAGAGAGGCAGCAGAGTGCAGAGCTGGGCAGGAGGAGACACTCCTGGACTATTTGCACGCTCCAGCCTTGGGAAAAACCTTGGCATGGAAAAGCCCTGGCTGTGCTTGGGACCAAAGGCCAGGGTGCTGATGAGGGGGTTGTGCCCCTGCCATCCACACTGCAGGAGCAGCTCTGCCCAGGACACGTCCCTGCCAAAGGAAGAGGCAAATGTTTGGGGATGGCCAGGCTCAGCGTGGTGGGATGTGGCTTAGGGACACAAAGGGACACAAGGAGCATTCTAGCGGGCAATGAGAGGCACGAGGCTTGTCCCCAAAGCAGATGTTGTCAGCCCAGGTGAATTTCCAGGTCTGGAGGGGAAAGGAGGCAGCTCCCACACAGGCCAAGCAGTGGCACTGAGGAGAGTGTGGCAGAGGCTGCTGCACCACCAAGGCCCGTGTGATTGTTTTATTTTCCGTGTGGTGGCCAGTAACAAAGAGCAGCTGTGCTGTGCCTGCTGCCCCAGACTGGCAGAACAAAGGGGGTCAATGAAATGTTCCCCACATGTGACACCACGAGGATGTGACAGGCCAAGAGAGCAAAGGCAGGGTGGGAATACCAAATCCAATGCAGTTTTGGAGAAATGTGGGCAAATCCAAGAGGGGTTCAGCAGAAGCCACCCCTAACGCTGCAAGGGGCCGTGGGAGAGCGCACAGGCACAGCTCAGACACAAAATGCCACCTTCCCAAAATGCCCACAGGGCTTCCCAGAGCCAAGCATGTTTCCACCTGAGGTACAACTCAGCCTGCCTGCCCTGGGGAGAGCCCTCACCAGCCCAGCCCAGGGCTGGTGGCTGCTTGTACAAGCCAGGTAGGTGCCTGGGCAAAAAAAAAAACAAACAGAAACTGTGAAATGGGCTTTCCCTTGGGGCTTTTGGGCTGGCCAAGTGCAGGAGCAAAGTATGAAGTGCTGCAAAAGGGATGAGGAAGAGACAGATGTTGTGAGGGTGCCTCTTCAGAGGAAGGGTTAGAGCAGCTTTGCAGCACAGTGGTGTTTAACTGCTGGTGCAAAAGCAGCCAGGGGCCCCTTGCTGGGCACACAGCAAGGGAACAAGCACCAAGACCCCTGCAGCAGCTGTGCACACACCACCCTTCCCATCTCACACCAGCAACTGATGGAAAATGGGGTCCAGGCAAGTCTAGTCAGACCCCATTGATCACTCACAGGAAATGTCACCCTGTTTGACTGCTACACAGTGGAGGCTGGTGAGGGACTGGTGCTGGAGCATCATCCAGGAGCAGAACCCTGGGACCCCTGCCCATGGGTGCTCCCTCCATGGAGGATGCTCACCTGGGTGCAGGGGATAAATACAGCCTGCAAAAACACAGAGGAAACTGCACTTTCCTGAACTGCTGCAAACCACCACGAGAATGTTTAGAAGAAGCTGCCAGGCAGGTATGATTTACTTGGCTTTTGATAAAATCTCACGTCAGAGACTATTAAAGCACCTTATCAAAGGTTAAAGGGGCAAAGTCCCCATTTGGCAACAGTCAACAAAGACAGAGAACATCTGCTCCTCGAAGCAAAAATGAGCAAACACCAAGGCACAGCAGAGGTCAATACTGGCATCATTACTATTTAATAGCACTTGATTATTAATGAGAGGCAGGAAAAAGACAAAAAAACAAGGCAAAGAAAGGCAACAATAGCCCAAACTTACTTTACTTTGTCAAAACAGAGGAAGGTAGGGAAAAAGTCATGCTGTGAGATGTGCTTTACATGAGAAATTAAATTATCACACTAAAATTTGCCAGTGGAAGTAGTTTCAACACATTAAACCTCGTATTCAGTCCAAGTGGGGCTGAACCAGCTGCTCCCATTTTACCAGCCACTTCATTGTGAATTCTGAAATGAGGGGGAAAAAAAAAACAAGACAAACACTTTCTCTGTCATTTCTTACCCTGGTTTTAATCAGACAGTATTTCCTCAAGCTCTTGTGATGCCACAGTTTCTTGGTTACAAACATTGCAGGGGAAGGCTGCATTGTTTTATTTAAAAAAAAAAAAAGTTTCTCTGCTGACATTTAGGAAATAGAACAGGGTGAGTTCAAACTCTGATCATTTTGTAAACACCAAAGATGCAGAACCGAGTCAGAAGCCCACATGGATCAGAAATATTGCTTAGATTTAACCCGGATGTGTACACAACAAAGCACCTTGGCCAAAGAAAGCTGAGCTGCTAATAAGGCACACTCCAGGTCATCCATGGAAAAAAGACTGATGAAATGCAGGCCCTGCACCTACAAAGGCCACAGACATCTGTCACATCCTCAAGTCAGCACAGGAGGCAGCTGGCTTTGAGGAGTGATCAGGTGCAGCACAGAGGGCCCTACTTTCTTTTCTTTCTCCTTTTTGCACTTCCTAGGGTGTGTGGAGCAGTCCCTTCTCATGGCATTGGACCAAATCGCTCTAATCATGGAGTTTCTGCTGGAGATTTTGGACACAGATGATGAAAAAGCCCTTGGGAGGGAGGGAGGGAGGAAAGGAAATTTGATCAATTTTGAACTCTAGAAAACCCCTATTGGACTCCAGGAGAAAGTTCCATGAAGCTGGTGGCTCCAGAAGTGTGGGCCCTCCCCAGGGCTGCTGGATCCAGCACTACTCTTTCAGGGTTTTGCTCATGATCCTGCAGGAAAAGGACATTCCCCTGTGTGCACAGGATTCCCTTCCTGATCCCACACTTCCTCCAGCAGCTGTCCCAAGCGTGGAGCCCCCGGAGAAGCACGGGGCACGTGGGTGCTGGGCGCAGCAACACGCCTGAAGCTGCAGTGGAGAGCTGGCTCTCTGCTCCTCTGGGCTTGGCTTTCTTGGCAAAGCCACTTTTCTACCCCTTGCCTGCCCACACAAAGCCTCACCCCAGCACAGGCAGCAGGGCCTGGTGCACATGTCCACTGGGACATGTGGAGATCCACCCAAGGATGCTCCATCATCGTCTGTGCCAAGAAATTGCTTTTAATTAATCAGGGCTTCAATTATGTGTACTTCTGATCTCTGTACCCCAGTCCTGGTTAGCTTCAGCTCTACAGAGTCACATCTGTGCCAGTACTAATGAGCATGAATTTCCATGTATTCATCTCTTCTTTCAGGCATGTTACCACCTGGAAATCTCAATTTACTTTTTTCCCCTTCTGTTAAAGTAGTGTCTAGTCCTTACAGATGTGGGGAAAAGAAAAGATAAAAATATGATCCAATTCCCTCTTCCCTCCAAAAATATCAGAAAGGAAAAACATGTAAGTCGGGGCTCAAAATCAGCAACATTTATCTCATGGTTTTCCTTATGCTTCATGTTCATTTGTTTGTTTTTTTAAAGAAGGTGCTGGTTGTAGAGATGATGGCTAAATGCTGGAGAAATGTTAGATCAGAGCATCTGATTTCCAGCTCTCAAGATACTTACAGGGTTTTTTTTCAGATTGAAATCAAGGAACACACAGATGTGATACGGGGCCAGTGCTCAGCAAAATCAGATCGATGGCCATCAGAAGATTCCGAGATCTTCCGCCTCCTTTCTCTCTGGGAGGAGGGAGAGGCACTAAAGGGTTCAAATTCCAGGTCAGAACTGCAGATGCCACATCCTCAATTCATCTCTGCTGTCAAAACCATCAGCCAAATGCCCCACAGCTGCTCACAGAGAAACAGCTTCTGTGTGTCTAGCTTGAAATGCTTTCAGAGAGCAACACAGAGGAGCCTGAAAAATCAATTAATTATACAAATATTAGTGACTTCCTAAATGTGCTCAGAGCTGGGAGCTCCCATGCACCCTGGTCCCCTGCACCACAGTCCTGGGGCACTACATTCTCTGGGAGACAAAAAAAGTAATTAAAATCAGGCAAGAAAAGCAACACTTTAGTTTTTTCTCTTTCTGCTTGTTTTTAGGCAGGACTTTTTCAAAGCCAGTTGCATGAAAAGCAATCTTTGAATTAACAGGCAATTACTTAATTAGGTACTTAGCTGCAAATTACATGAAGCAAAGTGCCTGTTTTATCTATTTGGAAATGTAAACTGGGCCCTGTGCTATCCCTAGCACAGAAATTCTCTCCTTTCTAGAGAAAACTTGTCTCACGCTTAAAGCAAGAGACTCATCCAAATTCTGGCTTTAATCGTTTGGGAAAAGGGTCTCTGGAAGCACAAAAAGCACTTTCAGTGAGCAAAATGAACAGAGAAGACACTGGAAATCAGACATGTTAAAGATATGTTAGATTCCAGTGATTTATATAGTAAATGCATAAGAAAAAATGGGATGCTTTGCAAACCAGTGATGGAAAAAGGTTGACTTGAGCAAGTAGACTGTGACAATCCTGGCTGTTGGGTACTAAAACACAGCACAGCTCCCTAGAGTTGTGCTGAACCCATCACCACCTGCTGCAAAACAGCATTACATTTTTCCTGAAGCATGCTCAAAACCACCTTCTGGATAAAAAAAAGTCACCAGCTGACACATCCAGCCACACTGCAGTGCTCTTGATGTGGTACCTGCAGCCTTCCATGGGCCACACACTGATCAAGCCCCTTGGAGATGACACCTGAGTAAATAACACCTCTATTTCCCTGGGGCCACAGTCTCGGCTCTGCACTCAGAAAAATTTACTGTTGGCCAAATTTTGCCCATTGTCGGGTCCATTTGACCACCTCACTTTCCTTCTTGCCCAACATTTTGGTGTGACATGGATCAAATGTGACTTTTTGTCCCGTTTCTGGGCAAAATTCAGCATCAGTGGAGGACGTGGCTCTGCAGGTGCCAGGTCTCCTCAGCTCTGGTTAAACTTCCCACTCAAATTGTTCCCAATCGCTGTTTTCATATTGAAGGAAAAGGTGTCAGAGCAAGGAATTCCTTCAGGCAGACTCATGCTTCTCAAGGGAAACATCAGCGTGTGCGAGGAAGAATTTCTTCACAGAAAGGATGATTAGACATTAGAACAGGTTCCCAGGGAGGTGGCAGGTCACCACCCCTGGAGCTGTTCAAGGAAAGCCTGGAGGTGGCACTCAGTGCCATGGTCCGGTTGACAGGGTGGCGTTTGGTCATAGGCCGGACTCCATCTCAGAGGTCTTTTCCAATCGATTTATAATCGATTCTGTCTTTAGGGGAAATGGCCTCAAACAGAGCCAGGGGAGACACAGGTTGAATATTAAAGAAGTGTTTTTCACTGTTAGGGTGCTGAGGCATCGGGACGGGTTGCCCAGGCAGGCGGCGGAGTCACCGTCCCTGGAGTTCAGTTCAAGTTTAAGAGGCGCCTGGATGCGGCGCTGGGTGATGAGGTTCAGCGTTGAAGGGGTTACAGCGGCAGCGCTGGGTCGCACGGGTTGATCCTAAAGGTCTCCTCCATCCTCGACGATTCCGCGGTTGCACGAAGGGACCGGACCCCCCCCCCACGCCCCACGNTGGAAAAAGGTTGACTTGAGCAAGTAGACTGTGACAATCCTGGCTGTTGGGTACTAAAACACAGCACAGCTCCCTAGAGTTGTGCTGAACCCATCACCACCTGCTGCAAAACAGCATTACATTTTTCCTGAAGCATGCTCAAAACCACCTTCTGGATAAAAAAAAGTCACCAGCTGACACATCCAGCCACACTGCAGTGCTCTTGATGTGGTACCTGCAGCCTTCCATGGGCCACACACTGATCAAGCCCCTTGGAGATGACACCTGAGTAAATAACACCTCTATTTCCCTGGGGCCACAGTCTCGGCTCTGCACTCAGAAAAATTTACTGTTGGCCAAATTTTGCCCATTGTCGGGTCCATTTGACCACCTCACTTTCCTTCTTGCCCAACATTTTGGTGTGACATGGATCAAATGTGACTTTTTGTCCCGTTTCTGGGCAAAATTCAGCATCAGTGGAGGACGTGGCTCTGCAGGTGCCAGGTCTCCTCAGCTCTGGTTAAACTTCCCACTCAAATTGTTCCCAATCGCTGTTTTCATATTGAAGGAAAAGGTGTCAGAGCAAGGAATTCCTTCAGGCAGACTCATGCTTCTCAAGGGAAACATCAGCGTGTGCGAGGAAGAATTTCTTCACAGAAAGGATGATTAGACATTAGAACAGGTTCCCAGGGAGGTGGCAGGTCACCACCCCTGGAGCTGTTCAAGGAAAGCCTGGAGGTGGCACTCAGTGCCATGGTCCGGTTGACAGGGTGGCGTTTGGTCATAGGCCGGACTCCATCTCAGAGGTCTTTTCCAATCGATTTATAATCGATTCTGTCTTTAGGGGAAATGGCCTCAAACAGAGCCAGGGGAGACACAGGTTGAATATTAAAGAAGTGTTTTTCACTGTTAGGGTGCTGAGGCATCGGGACGGGTTGCCCAGGCAGGCGGCGGAGTCACCGTCCCTGGAGTTCAGTTTAAGAGGCGCCTGGATGCGGCGCTGGGTGATGAGGTTCAGCGTTGAAGGGGTTACAGCGGCAGCGCTGGGTCGCACGGGTTGATCCTAAAGGTCTCCTCCATCCTCGACGATTCCGCGGTTGCACGAAGGGACCGGACCCCCCCCCC
>VXBQ01002036.1:406598-434397 GCA_013400175.1 Phainopepla nitens
AAAAAGCTTTTGTCTCCTATTTCTGTTGACAGGTTGTTTGCCAGACACTTTTTTTTTTTTTTTTATTGCGAGTGCTTAGTGTCTTGCATTGGAAGACAACAGCTAGGAACTGAATTCATTGCTCATCCAAGACACGTTCTTGTAACTAGAGTTTGGATTTCTGCCCGAGCCTAGGCTTTGGAAGATTTGTTTTAAATAAGTGCCACACCTCCCAGAGAAGGAGGGAAAACACAGTGAAGGGGAGTTGGGCTCCACATCAGAAGTTCTCAAGGAGCTTAAAACTTCAGTTCCTACAAATTATAGTCCATAAATTGACTTAAAGGTTTGTGGAGCAGATGTACTTGTTAATAAGATGTACTTGGTGCGTAGGGCAGATACAGCACAGTCTGTAGATTTACTTCTTTCCTTCATTTAGCAAAGTTGAACTTGGCAAATACCAAGTCACTTGCGTTCTTCTTTTCAGCTTAACCTCTTTAGGGCATGACCATCAGTATCAGGTTTTGTCAGTGATGCCACTGAACTCTGTTCTTATTGCTGTTACACAGGATCCTTGCTTTCTAAGAAACTCCTACTAGACAGGTTGCTTTTAGTATTTCCTGAAAATTTGTTCTCTGAGAAAGATGGATTGTATTTTATCACAGCCGTTCCTGTTTAGAAGTCAGTGTCTCAGTTAGGCCTCTTATTAGTTTTGGAGTGTGGTGGATGTGAGTCAGAGTGGAAAAACGTTCTAAAATTAGACATGCATTGTTAAGAATTTTATTAAATGAATTGCATCAGTGTCTTTTTACATTACCACTTTAATGGACAATTCTCTGATTCTCCATATCGTTAGTTGACTAAAAAAGGGCTGAAGAGGCAAGAAACTTTTCTTTTTTTGTCCGTGAACATGCTGAAAGGTAAACTGGCATGCTTGTAGGTGAACCACTCTGCTTAAGTACGGCCTCTTTGTCCTTCTGCTGCCTGTACTAACAGAACACCAGGACTGTGTTTCCTCCCAGGGAGAACAGGTGTATTATGGAGCTTCAGCTTCTTCTTTCAGGACTGGTGCAGAGCCATTATTTGAAAAGCATCTTATTTTTGAGATTAATATGTTAATGGCTAAAATGATGACCACACACTGAGCTGAGTACAAACAGATGTCTCTGCTGGGCATGCTGCAGGATCAGGGCCCAGGTTGCCTTTTGGAAGTTGGCCTCTGTGCTCTGGGAGCTATTATTTCTTTCATTACCTCTGTGTTAAATGAGGTCGGTAAGTAAGTGTGTTAGATTCTTTTTCTAATGAAAACCTTATGCAGCATATCTGGAAAAGAAGTTCATTCTCTGATTCAGCTGGCATAGTTATAGTTTAAAATGTCAGAAGGTGGCAGGAGGAGTCATCCCTTTGTAGCTGTAGGGAAATGAGTTGTGTGAGATGTGCACACCTGTCTTAACAGGTGAGCCACAGCAACGAGCGCTTTCTTTTTCTTTTAACTTGCACCATGTGGAAAACGTGTTGCCTGGCAGGTCACAGGAATTTCTAATGTTTCCTTTTTTTTTTTTTTCACTAAGACTGATCAGCAGAGAAACTGATCCCGTTGCTGTGGGGTGGGAGAGGCCGGCAGTGTGTGGCAGAGAACCATGTCTGTTCGGGAGTCCTTCAACCCAGAAAGTTACGAACTGGACAAGAGCTTCCGTCTGACCCGATTCACTGAGCTGAAGGGCACGGGCTGCAAGGTGCCCCAGGATGTCTTACAGAAACTGCTCGAATCCCTGCAAGAAAACCATTTTCAGGAAGATGAACAGTTCTTGGGGGCAGTTATGCCCAGGTTGGGTAAGTAGTTGCTGCTCTGGACATTGGTGGTCCTTCTGCTCGGTTTGCTTAGTGACCCATTGGCATTTGTGGTTCGTTTGACCGGTTTGAAAACTGTGTGTTGTGTAATGCATGCACAGCATCCAGAAAGCTGAAGAATGAATCTCATGCTGTCATTTGTTGGCGTCTGGGATACAAGAATATTATCTTAATTATTTAACATCCTGCAGTGCACTCAAGTACAAAGGCAAAACACTCAGGAATGGCCATTGTGATGGGCACATGCCTAGGTGTTAGTCTGCTCCTCCCTTTCCCCCCAGCAGATGCTGTGCAAACTGAAGTCCTGTCAGTTAATTTCTCAGTTAATTTCTAGACTTTTACGTTCATGCATTGCATTTGGAATTTGATGCAACGGATGAATGAATTGGGATGACTCCCAGGTGAATTTCCCCTCTCCCTCCCCTCCCCTCTGTTCCTGGGTCACAGAAAGTGAGCAAGAGAACTTCCTTACTTCAGCTGACGGGGAGCGAATTGTTTGGCAATTGTCATTATTCCTTTGAGTCCTTTCATTGTTCCCCACTCTAACTCTTTTGCTCACCTGTAGAAGCTGCCTGGGAAAGGCTGCCTTTCCAAGACCTCTGTGTTCTTGCCAGCTTCACTTTCTCTTTGATATTTGCACAATGATGCAAGCAATAAGGGAAAACAACCTGCACAAGCCACCTACATGGGGAACAGGGCAAACGTAGGTATTTTGATACCAGCTACTGTACCTAATACTGATATAGATAAATTAATGTAGATAATGTGTTTAATGACACTTTTAATTCTGTTTGTCTATTTACTCAGCCCTGCATATTCAATCTCTTTGCAGTGCAGAATGGTTTTTTTCCCCCCTCAACTTAGGAATATCAATGGAGCATTTATTCTAAAGTTATTTCATTATCAGTTTAGTGTTCAATGACCTTATTTAAAATGATATAAACATTGCTAATTGTCTGTTAGCAGGCTAACAGGTTGCAACCCATTATTCTGGTAGAGATTGAATATAATGAGAGATTAGTAAGGCTCCCATGTTCTTGCTCTGACAATGGGGATCTTTGTATGAAATATCTAAGCAGCAATTGTGTGTGAAGCTGGGGTGGCACTATAATTTAATATTCCCTGATGGAGGACACTTCCATCTTTTTTTTAATCCCCAAATTGCTATTTATATGTATTTTTCTAAATAAAGTAAGGTGTTCACAGCAGCATTTCAACTTGGCAATTTTCTAAAATCAGCAATAGTTTGGTTTAGATTTTTTTTCTCTTACAAACTTACAGGCTCTAAACAATAATAGAACTGCTAGTAGACTTTTCTTCTACAGCTATATGAAAAGGTATAAAGTAGATTTATGCCATCAGTGTGTAGGTGTGATACTATGTAACAGAAAATCTGTTAGTAATAGAAGGTGAAGAGTTCAGGTCTCTTTCAAAATAGGCTTTTGTGATGAGTATCCCTTTAGAAAATGTGTCTTTGGATAAGTTTGGTGTGAGATTTGCCTTTGAAGTCTTGTGCTTAAAAGGTATAGACAGGTAACTCTGCCACCTGTACACAGGCACCATGCTTTTGAAATGCAGTCAGGAGGAGGTTGCCAGCAGCAGGCTCAAGCTCTCCCCTTTTTAGTTCTGCCAGAGACGTTACCAGAGCAAACTTAAATACAACTGTGAGTAAGAAACTGCAAATCTGAGGTTTATTCTCAGAGCTGTTACAGACCTGGAATCAGTCACAGATCTGAACAGATCTGCTTGTTTTTTAGCACTGTTTTGGAAGAACATGAACACAGCCTCCCAAGGACCATCCTTGTAGTCCCTTGGCCTGGCTGTCAAGCAGCACTTTTGCTGAAATTGTGGAGAAATGCACAAGTGAAATTGGTCTTGCAGCATTATGGCATGAATAGGTGAACTGAGGGCAAAACAGCTCCTGCACCTGGGCCACATCTCTCTAACTGCTTATGTGCCCTTCCATGGAGGCACTGTACATCAGGCATAGTGGCTTGGGAGCTTCTGGGGAGATTGAGCAACCCTAAATTACTGCTTGGGAGCTTGTCAGTATGTGTTCTCTTCCAAGGCAAGATCTGCCTCTCTAGGCAGGAGAGACAAGATCCTCTCCAGCTGTACAGCAACTGCCTGGCAGGCCTCTGTCCCCTCAGTAAGGCTCAGATGACAGCAGCTTGCTTCATCCCTGTACAGGACACTACCAAGCACTGCTTTGTAGCTCTTGCTAGGGTAGCATGTTTCATTAATACACGGTGAAAGGTTCCTGTGTGACATCTGCTCCCTAAAAATGGGCTATTTAGAAGACTCTTGCCCTGTGGGGCATGCAGAGTAATTCCAGGCAGCTTGCTGCCAGCCCAGCAGAAGGAGGTAAGCTTCCTGCCAGTTCTGCAAGGCACAAGGCTGTCCACAGGGGAGTGTGGCTCAGCCAGCATGTTGTGATTTGTCACCTGCCCCTTTGGTGTGGGCTCTGCCATTGCAGCAAATGCTGGGAGGTTCTAATATTGCTATTTGAAATATCCACTGTCAGGGAAGAGGTTGAGGTGCTCAGAGTTGTGGTTTTCTCCAAGGAGTTCTGTATCTGTCAGGTGGTTGCAACCTTCCAAGCCTTGCAAGGCGAGGTTAACACGGTTACTGGAGCTCCAAGGGGATGAATCATCTTTCACCAAGGGCCTGGGCTGTGACTTGTGGGGTTCTTGTCCCTTCTGAAGTGAGGGAATGTTCTTTATAAGATGCTGTGTCCCTTCACAACTGTCATTGTGTTTATGCTGAGATTGGAGTGACAGGAAAATCTCTATTTGCTTTTGACAATATCAATATACTTAGTTCCTCTGAACTTTAAATGTACTTACATAAAAGCACAGATGTTCTTGATGTGCTGTTATGCTGCTGCAAAAGAATAAAGAACATTGTAGTTTAGTTCTTGCCTTCAACCATTTGCACTCATGTTCAGTTCCAGCCAAGAGTTTTCTTTCTTTGCTTGTTTTTTCCTCTTACTTGTGCTATGTGCTTTCTCTGATGGAGGAATTTGCTATGTCTGTTTAGGCAATGTTAGGAGTTGTATTTCACAGACATGTTTTATAAACTCTTTTGTTGAGAGAACAAATAATTCAGGGCACAGTAACCACCTCCCTCGTGGATTTCTGTCTTTGCAGGAATTGGGATGGACACTTGTGTTATTCCATTAAGACATGGAGGTTTGTCATTAGTCCAGACTACAGATTATATTTATCCTATTGTGGATGACCCTTATATGATGGTAAGTTGGCTAAACTTGGTTCTTGGGTCTGTTGCTGATTTGAGCTTCTCACCAACCTGGTGGCAATTCTGACAGTTTTTTCTGGATGTGCTGTGCTAGTTGTGTGATTAATTGCATTCAGAGTTTTTCCTAAATAGACATGAAGAGGGAAAGGCATCATTTCATCCTGGCATCTCCCTTGTTGGCCAGGAATGCTGCAATGCTGCTTTCTGTATAGGTGAAAGCTGGGAGAACTGCTGCCTTTAATTCAGATTTCTCTTCATCTCTTGTTCTGTGGGATTTAGTTTGAAGAGCCCAAAATGGGGAAAAAGAGCAGCCTGTGAAGTACCACAGAGTAAACTCCACTTAAGGGCAGAACCACATTGTAATTGGCCTTTTTTTGAGGTATTGAAATAACCAAGTAACCCCTTAGAACTGGAAATACCCAATGGCAGTAGTTGGCAATAGCACCTGGCAATTTCAGAGTGCCTTGTGAACACCAGCTTTCCTGTGGTGCTGCCTCCACTTGAACATGGACGTGTCAAAATGACTGGTTGGAAGGTGTGTGCACTTTGGCCTTGGTTCCTTCTGTGTTCCTGTCACATTTAATCTGTCTCAGCAGAGATTCCTGCTTGTGTGGCAGTGAACAGTAGTGACTTGAACAGACCCTGGGAAACAAATGAGCTTTAAAAAAAGACTTTAATAAAGCTATAAGGAAATGTTAAATGAAAGGTGCTAGAATTAATGTTTTCTGTGGTTTGGATGTGACTCCATTGTTTTTACTGCTGTTGGTGTGACTGAATGTTTTATGTGCTGCTGTCAGTTTGTTTGCTCTGTGAGACCTGTCTGGTAGGTTTTGGACACAGTTTTGAGATTGGGACCATCTTTTTTGGTTTGTTTGGGGTTTTTTTTAGCACGTTTGACCATGTGTTGTGCACATATGTAAGCGTAGCTCCTGTGATTTCTCTTCCAGGAGAGTTCTCTTTCTGCAAACTGAGCAGCCAAAAATCTCAGGCTGGCCCTGGAGTATGGAGTTGTTGAGCTCTCCTGAGAGATTTGATTCAAGTGGGTTGCTTTAGCATCATGTGGAAAGGTGTCAGGGACCAGAGGAGAAAAAAATGTTTTGGAGATTTATGATCAAGTTCATAATCTGAAAAACTCTTTTTCTCACCTTGTAACAAAAACTTGAGGGACAGTGTTAAAGGCTGTGGTGAAGGGGGAGGGTTGCTTTGTTTGGAGATACAAAGGGTTTGAAATGCCACAGGAGTAGATAGATGGGCCTGTGCCCAGATGAGGTTTAGGTCATTGTGGTAGGAGTGGAATGTAAATTTGGCCTTAGTCCAGCTTCAGTGGTTGCATCATAGTCACAGTCTGTGCTGGGATCCACAGGCACCAGCAGCTGTAACCTTGGTGCTAACTCAAGTCCTTCACTTTTCATTCTTGAGGGCATTTATTTTAATCTGGTGGCTGGCCACTTCCTAATCTGTTTACATATGTGTATTTCTTCCTGAGGGCTAACTGAGGATGGGGATTCTGTCTCGAGCCTTCTTGCTGATACCACCAGTGTTGATCCAGCAGGATTAGTGCTCCTGGACCCTCTGCTCAGACCTCTCCCTTGAGGGCCAGAGTGCCCCAGGGTACAGAGTAGATTGCCTCTTACTTGTGTGGACCAGCACTGGTTAGAGGACAGTCAAATACAGTTTGCCACAGGGTTTATGGGTGGTTGTCACAAGCAGAGGAATTGAGAGACCTGGGAATTTTGAGTAGGCTGTATCAAGGGGTGTGCTCTGGCCTCCTCTGCTTGAGACAAGCTACTGCTACCCTGCTTCTCCAGCTGCTGCTCTCCCTGGTTGAAGTCCAGGTGTCCCCTGCCCCAGGCCTGTTGTTACTGTGTTAGCAGTGTCACTTGCCTGCTGTGTACACTCTCCTGGCCCTTCCCCTCAGTCTCCTTAGCCAGGCACTTCTAGTCTGGTTTTGAGTGGGTCTTCCCTGATCTAGAGTCTCTTCCTTTCTCTCACAGTTTACCTGCAGCTCCTTATCTATTCTCTCTTCCTAATTGGAGGAGAGGAAGCAAAGAGGGAAAGCCAAAAGTGCAGATGAGCTCCAAGCTGGGTGCTGTGACAGAAGGGATTAGGAAACAGCTGAGGAAGGCAAAACTGCTGTGGACTCAGCTGAACTTCCGATTTCTGCTTCAGAAAACAGCTTTCTCTCACTCTGGCACTGCCTATTTTAAACCAAAGTTCTGCAGTTCTATGCAAAATCATTCTTCTTTTCCTCTTTTCCTTCACTTTGGCTTTGTCCTTGAAAACACTGAGTCCGTGTGCAAAATCATCCCTAGGATGTACACCTGTAAAATCCACCCCAAGCATAGGATTGATTCATTTTAAATGGTTTATTAGAAAAGTTACAAGCAATTGAAAAAAGGTTTCATAATAAGTATCAATCCCCTGGGACTCATACTGGATACTGGCCTCTGTTGTAGCACTGTGGAGACACCTGTTTGACTACAGGAGCAGGGAACTGGCTGGTTTAGAGAGTACATCTTGCCCCTTCCATCCAGGATCCTTTTTGTTGCTGTTTTAAGAACCTTCACTCAGGACTGGAGATGGGTGTCTGATTCTGATTCTCCATCCTTTGCCCTTACAAACAGTTCTCAGTACTGCACACAGATCTTTGTGTTCCAGGGGTGGCAGGTGGCCTGCAGGAGCTGGCCAGGCTGACCCCTGTTTGTGAGCCCTGCTGGGTTTGCTGCTGTGTCACAAAAGCCCTGCGTTGTTCTCTCTGCTCCTTCAGACTTGGGAATTGCACTTCCCTGAATTTGTTTCCATAGTGGTTTTGGCAGTAGGCAAATGCATTATTAGACTGACCTCTGACTGTCAGAGGTGTTGTCCTTATGGTTTTAAAAACTTATCTGTCATTCCTAACAGGGCACAAACCAGCAGTTTGCTTGGTAAATACTGAAGATAACAGAGAATGGCTTGCTAGTTCCACAAAAGGGAAATAGGAGGCATACAGAAATTTAACAGCCAATATCCATCAAATAGTGGAGTACACAATTCTTTTCTTAATAGGTTAAGATTTAAAGGACTAAAATATATTCCAGTTCCAAATATCAGGGATTCCTCTGATGCCACCAAAAACTCTTGCATTTATGAAAAACTGTGTTGTATTTATTTGTGATTTGGAGATGTTGTTTCATGTCATCAGCAAGTGAAGTAACTGCCTGAAAATATTACCTTTTTTTGCAGATTGTATCAAATAAGCATGTTGTTGCTTTTTCCATGGTGGTGTTGCCTTTGGACATAATGAAAAGCACAGACTTAAAAACATAAAGCCAAGGTGCTGGTTACAGTTCTGCAACTGTAACCCAAAAGAACTTCCATAGAATGCATGGAGTCTTCCAGAGTAACTCAGCAGAATTTGTCCTATATTTTAAAATCCGTTGCTGTCCCTTAGGGAAGTTCTGCATCTTCATCAGGAAACTTGATGTTTCATCTGTACTGGGTCCATACCTCATTTAATTTAGTAAAATTAGAGTAACTAACCTCATGTGATGCAAGAGGTGGTTTCTCAGTCCTGTCAGCTTCCTGACTTCTTAGAGGGATCTTCAGCAGACAAACAGTTTTGTCTCTTTTACAAGCTTTGGTTAGTGGAGATACTCACATGCACACACAACAGTCAGTAAAACTGTTGGTGCTGTAGCAAAATTTAGCCTGATCTTGTCACCTGGAAAGTGACAGATAAGCACATCTCTCAGTGTGTGGGGGGTGGGGTCACACAGCTTCCCTCAGTGCTGGCAAATCCAGTTCCTGGGAGCCCTGAGCTCCTTCCTTCCCTGCACACGCTGTCCTGCCCAGAGAAGAGGAGCAGCCCAGTGTGGGTGTGTGCTGGCAGCACAGCTGTGTCCTCGGGCAGAGGAGTTCTGTCCTAGAAACTGAGGAGTGCAGACATGGCCTCCAGAGTAGTGCAGGGGACAAACATCTTCCTCATCAAGGACCCATCTCCTGTGTATTCTGATGCAGAGGTTCAGCAATGTGTGCTCTTGGGATTAACTTCCTAGCAGTGGTGAATTCCATTGCCGTGGCCATCTCCATCAGGATGTTACAGTTCTCTGCTGGAATAGAGTTAATAGGAATATACCATGTTAAGTAAACAGAGCTTGTTATCAAAGATAGACTGTTGATCTTAACTTCAGCCTCTCAGATTGGGCATGCAGTCTGAACCCTGGGATTCCTATGGAGTCAGTGGAAGACTGTGTTGGCCAAGACAGCTGGGAAGAATTCTCTCCATACCTGTAAAAAGGATACCTGCACTTCTAGGTGGGCACAAAGCTCATAATGATCATGCCACATCTCTGGCTGGGTTTCTTAATGCTGTGGAGTAAGCAGCTATGTCAGAGTGCAGACTCACAC
Source organism: Phainopepla nitens (assembly GCA_013400175.1). Classification (NCBI taxonomy): domain Eukaryota; kingdom Metazoa; phylum Chordata; class Aves; order Passeriformes; family Bombycillidae; genus Phainopepla; species Phainopepla nitens. Next base: position 416,070 of record VXBQ01002036.1, read on the forward strand.
TGGAAGCTTTGCTCGTGGAAGGTGTTTAAAAATTCACCAGCAGTGCTGCAGACTTTTTTTTTCTTGTCTCTCTTTGTTTTTCAGGGACGAATAGCATGTGCCAATGTCCTAAGTGACCTTTATGCCATGGGGGTCACAGAATGCGACAACATGTTGATGCTCCTTGGAATCAGCAATAAAATGACAGATAGGGTAAGACTTTTGGCACCTTATCTTGAAGGAAGACTTAAACAGCTAAATGTGCTCAGCATGTATTTACCTTTAGTGTATTTTCTCCTCAAGTTTGAAGCTGTTTAAAGAAGAGATGGTCTTACTGAATGGCTTAGTTCATTGCCTCATAAACTTTCTGAGGTCATGTGTTAAAAGTTCAGTTTTCTGTGGCAGTGTAATCTGCTGCCTTCATCCCTACCAAAATGGGGTGCCTCCATCTATCAAAGGCCAGCATTTGATTGCAAATTCATCTGTCTGTCTGGATAGATGATTATGGGTTGGTTTTGCCTTTTTTTTTTTTTTTTTTTTTGTGGCAGTGATCAGCATGTATGTTTGTTTTGCTGTAGTAAAAAAGGGATGTTCCTTCTTAGAAGGATGTAAGTTGAAACTTTGATGGTTAATGGAACCCAAATGCATCTTGATTAAATGTTACTTCTTAGTACTGCACTACTGTGGCTGTGTCTGATTACAGCAGCAGAATAGTTGTTCTGAGTTTCCAGAACTGTGATTACTCTTACATGACCTTTTCTAGAATGTTTCTTCAGTGTAAGAGTGTCTTTGCACCTCTTCTTCACAGAGGTGTTAAACTGTAACTCTGTGGGATAACATGCAGTTTGCAGGAGCCCAGACCCTTCTGAAGGGTTGCTTTTCTGTCATGAACTATTTGCCACGAGGGCATTTGGTTGGAGTGGTTAAAGCCTTGGACCAGTCTTGCAATGACTAGCACTGCTGTGTATGGAACTCTGACTTGTGTTTTGATCTCTAGGAAAGAGACAAAGTGATGCCTCTAATTATCCAGGGTTTCAAAGACGCAGCAGAAGAGGCAGGAACATCTGTTACTGGTGGCCAAACAGTGTTAAATCCCTGGATTGTTTTAGGAGGAGTGGCCACGACAGTCTGTCAGCCTAATGAATTTATAATGTAAGTTAAATCACTGAACAATCAAAGGCACTGGTCTGAGGGATACAGTAAAAATCCTTAAAACTCCTTAAAGCTTAAAGTGTGTTGTGATCTTGTGGTGTGTCTCCTGATGAATAAAGCAGCACCTTCTCCTGCTTGTTTGTCCTTAGCACTCAACAGATGCCACATCTCTTTGTACATATTTGCTTTTTTTAAACAGGATGTCCTTTTACTTCTCCCCACCTCCCAGTCCTTTTTGATCCTCTTCTCCTTTTGACAGGAGAATTAAGCTTCTAATCTTTAAAGGTAGTGGAGACTGTTTTGAACATAAATTTCTGCCACACTTATATGTACATTTCTAAATCATGTCCCAATTATCCTGTTAATGGCTGTAGAAAACTACAGAACTGCTGTCTTTAGAGCATTCTGTCCATTTAACAGCCAGTTTTGAATGTCCTACTGTGGCATACTGCTCTATACAAATGAACTTGTGCATGATCCTAATGCTGGGTGTCTTACACCCTGGGTAAAAAAGGTAATTTTTATTTCCCTTATCCTCTCTTACATCTCAAAAAATTTGAAAGAAGAGATGTAACTTGGTGTGTGTCTGACTGCAAGCATTGTTTTTCCCAAGAAAGAAGGATTAGCAGTTTTTAAACAAGTTTGCAGCATTTGCCTCAATATTGCATGGCAGTGAATCCCAAAGGGTAATTCTGCAATTAGTCAGTTTTTTAACTGTGCAGTAAGATGCGTGGGTCTGTGAAAATGTAATTATCAGCACTTATTCCTAATCACACGTTTGAATCTCACTGTGTAGTTAATATATGAATTCTTTGTTTCCAGGCCAGACAATGCAGTGCCAGGAGATGTGCTTGTATTAACTAAACCCTTGGGAACACAAGTGGCTGTAGCTGTCCACCAGTGGCTAGATATTGTGAGTACACTGCAAAAAAACAACAAAACAAACAAATAAAATAGGGAAGGGGGGTGTGAGTTAAAGATGACCTTCCTCATTCCCTCAACATGACAAAACTCAGCTCAGATGGGAGTCATCTGTCACCTCTCTCTCCTCCCTCCTCCTTGATATGCTCCAGCCTTCCCTACTTGTGTGCAAAATTCCTTTGGAATCAAGGCAATTTACAGTTTTGTGCTTAGTGAGCCCATCTTAATTGCACCTAATTCTTAGTTATTTCTCAGGCATTGCTGTAATAACCAAAATTGTTTACTAACAGAACAACAGACTATCACCCTGGGCAACATTATGCCCTGCTCCACCTGCCAAAGTAATTGGCAACACTTATTGATGGCAATAAGGCCAAGAATGCTCTCTCTGTGTGCTTGGGCTTTCTGCTTGTGTACATGGAACTTTATCTGCATTTCACATGTATTGCCCTGTGCATTCAGCAAGAATATTGCTAGCAGCATTATGGATGTAGACATACTTCCATCTGTTACTTCAGGCAAAAATGTAACTACTGAACTGAAAAGTAACTGCAGAATTGGCATCTGCTTATGTTGTCTGGCTCCCAGTACGGGTCTTCTGAATTATAACTGCTCAGTTTACACTCTAAAAAGATGCATCTTTTCTACTTTTGGGACTTCTGAGCCAATAGACTGACAGAGGAGTGAGCTGGAATCTACTTTGGTTTGGCTGTTGGCCACTGCATTGTCAGATGAATTCTAGTTAACAGAACTAGTGTTAGCAAAGTGGGAGAGAACCAGTTTAAACCTTCACTGGAGTCTGAAGTGTGAGCAACAAGGGAAAAATATTTTTCTCCTTCTTCATAGGGTCTGGCCTAGCAATTTTGACCTCTTCAGAATCCTCTGTTTTCCAGAGATACATGGATCAAGGCCTCAGATAATCTTGATGTGAAAGTGAACTGAAACAACAAGACCCCAATTCCATAGTATGTTTTCTGGCCACAGTCTTACTTCTTAACATATCTTCTTGTACTGACAAGCAAATTTAAGGCTGTTCTGAATTTCCACATATTTCAAATACTACTAATTTCCTCAACTGTCAAACAGAAAAACCTTCTGGTCTGAAAAATGAGGACAACCAGGAAATCAATACAGCTATTATGTGTAAACAGAATATATCTTTGATTGTGGTAGGAAGATTTCTGAGTAGCTGTGCTACCTTTTCTTTAGCTTTGTTTTGTGAAAGCACAGGGAAAGTGAAACTAGAATTAATTGCCCGTGACAAATCCATGTGTAAATCAAATTTTGGTGGGGAATTTGACTTCATATTAAAAAGTGTGTGGGAGAAGGTACAGTATAGCAAGTTGATGCCTAGGCAATAAAGGAAAACTGGAGTGTAGAGATATGTATGCTTCAAGGCATGAAAGGAGGTGCTGTGATGTGCCCCTTCAGAGAGGGTTTTCTAGCTCTTTGCTGTTGTCTACAGACCCTTCCTATTTGGAAATCCAGTCTTGCTTTTATAACCTGTTGGGAGTTCTTGCAAACTTTTCTGCCTTAATTCCCTGCTGACTAACCCCAGTATCTTGATTACTGTAGTGGAGAGGAATTTGCCTCCAGTCGGTGTTTTACCTGTGTTTGTGGCTCTTCCACCCTCAGCCTTGAGTTCTGCTTCCACACAGTTTGTGATTTGCAGTGCCATCATCTGACCAGTTTCCATCCTGTGATCAGCTGTTTCAAAACCCTCAGAACTGTTTTTGAAACCTAAGGCAGAATGACTGCTCAGGTTTTTTACAGTCATTCCCTGAGTAAGAATAATCACTATTGTCATCTCTGTAACAGCCACGTCCTACTTTTTGACTTGGTGTCTCATTTGTGTAAACAAAAATGTTTTCTTTAATTGGTAAATCCAGTTCAACCTAATATCAGAATCTCTGGTCACACTGCCATCGTTCCTTGCTCTTTACCAATTTATTTATTTTGGCTGACCAGTCTTTCCCTCTTTTGCCATTTCTGGATTCTCTCTTACACCCCTTGAAGTCAGCACTCATTTGTTAAGAGAAGATCCTTCCCCATTGTAGCATCTCCTACCATTTCTTAGTAGCTGCTGCACCTGTTGTTAAATAAGATGTTTGTTCTGTACATTTACTCTATGGAATGGCAGTGTAGGTATTGTGGCTTCAAAAATCCCATGTTTTCTGACTTTCAGTGCTCTGTAATTTTATTTTCATTGCCAAAAAAAAGAAAAAAAAAAGTTAAATCAGTTTGTAGTGTGGCTTTTAAAAATAAAATAGTTGCTTTGTTTCATTCTGGATCGGGAATCACTTCAGCCTGGAATGAAACAACTGCCCTTTATAAAGGTACTGTTTCCTGAATTGTTGTGAAACCCTTCTGGGATGAAGAGCCTTTATGGGAATATGATGAAGAGATGAGCCCATACCAGACCCTGGAGAATGGGTGGAAGATGCTGGTATTAAATTGTAAAGGAGGTTTAAGAAACTGCCTTAATCCTAAACTACAGTGATTATGTCCTGCCTTAGCATACATTCCTCTGACCAGGACTGGTGGATATGGCTGGTCTTTCCTGATCAAAATGTCCAGCTGTGAAATCAAAAACAATCTCTTAAAAACACAAGAAGCCAGAAATTACAAATCTCAACATCCAGCCACGAAGTTCTTTTAATTTGGCTGTGAGAGTCAATCCAGAGAGTTGCCCTGAAGGAATTCTTTTCCTAGGGTAGTTTATTCCACTCTACTCAGCTGCTGGAAGTAGGATTTGAGGTGCTTAGTGCCTGATAGTCTGCTGTACCCCAGCAAAGTTCATTTAAAGATCTAAGGCACATACCTCTGACTGGAACATTTTGCCCCTCTTTAACTGTTCAAAAAAAAGTACATTTTGGATTAAGGGTTTGAGGTTTTTTTTAAGTGGTCAGGGTGTGCTTTAAAATGTACAGCTGAAAATCTAAAAGAAATATCTTTATTTCACCCATTAGCCTGAGAAGTGGAATAAAATCAAACTCGTGGTAACGCAGGAAGATGTAGAACTAGCATACCAGGAGGCAATGATGAATATGGCACGGCTGAACAGGACAGGTAAGAAGAGATGTGTGTGTTGGAGGGGAGAGATTGTGAGCTTTTTCAATTCCATATCAATTTCATTTCGCTGCCTTGGAGAATTGTGACACAGCCACTTTGTCGCTTTCATTCAGCCCCATCTCTCTGCTCTTCAGTGTTAGTGAAACCAGCAAATTAAAATCAAACGCCCTGTTGTAATTATACAGCAAAAACACAAAGCTGCTGCATATGATTATGACTCATGTGAGTGCTGCAAGTAACATCCCAGTGAGTTACAGTATGTTTTAAAGGGAAAAATATTGGATTTGTTCCTTATTTTCTTGTATAGAGAAGGCCTGACTGTGATAAGGTTAAAAGAATTTAAAATAGAATAAAAAAAGGAAAAGCTCTAAATTTATGTAAGATTCAATTTAAATTTTGATTTTAAAAAAAAGTTTACTTTCTTCTAATTCGATCTTGTACTGTGCTTTCCACAGCATGGAGTATGTATGTGGAATATGCTTTTTTTTTCTGTTTGTGTTTTTCCTGTTCCGGTAGTGGGTTTTTTATTTTGATTTTTTTTCTTTTAATTTTGGTAGAGGAAAGGTTCTGCTTTTACCCTAGCAGTTTTAATCCAGGATTTCCCTTCTTTGTATCTTCACAAGTATCTTTTGGCAGAGTGGAGAATTGAATTAAGTATTTCCTTCTTTACTTCTCAGTTAAAGGTACAGGAATAGTTAAATATCTCTTTTTCCAGTTTATTCAGTTTTCATTTCTTATGTCATCTCCCTGGTTTTTCATTCTTTGTCAAAGCCTTCCAGGAAAGATAAATGACCAGCACTGTCTTATGGAAAAGAACTCTGTCCTGCTCCTGTTGTTGGGAAGCACCCAAAGAAAGTCAAAGCGTTCTTGATTTTGTTTTTCTCTGCTCTTGTCAGACACCTTTACCAACACTTACATACTCTTAACTGGTGCTATTGTCCTGCATGCAGGGGTGCCCTTTTCCCACCCAGGAGCTGCAAATGGGCAGGAATTCCATGAATGTATAGGTGGGGAGGCTGGGGCCCTTCCCCCACAGCCGCAGGCTTTGTTCTTCAGCTCTTGAAGTTGGGGTGTCCACATCTCGCGTCCTGATGTCACCCTGCAGGGCAAGAGGTGGGAGAAGACTGAGCTGGGTCTGGTCCCTGCCCTCAGCGGAGCAAAGCTGAGCTCAGAACCTCCCTGGCCCTCAGCTTTGGGAAGTTTGGATCTGAAGCAAACCTCTTAGACTGCCGATATAAATGAGTAGCACATGTCTAATAGACCGTGCTCATAAATGCGACTTCCGTGACGGATTTTCAGCATGATTTAATATCTTAAATACAAATTGAATTTTTTAAGCGTTACGTGCACTATTGGTGAATTCCAGTTCTCTTCAAGCACGATTTTATTTATTTTATTAATTTAACCCCACGTGGTTTGCATTAAAGGTAGGCAACTTCATTTGGACTGTGCACAGTATTGTTAAAGCACTTTCTGATAATTCAGTGTTTTCTGATTTGGTGTTCTCTCCCCTCCCTCTCTTGCAGCTGCTGGGCTCATGCACACTTTCAATGCACATGCAGCCACAGACATCACAGGGTTTGGGATCCTGGGGCATGCACAGAACCTTGCCAAGCAGCAGCGGAACGAGGTGTCCTTTGTGATCCACAACCTGCCCGTCCTGGCTAAGATGGCTGCTGTCAGTAAGGCCTGTGGCAACATGTTCGGCCTCATGCACGGGACTTGTCCAGAGACTTCAGGTAGGTGACAGCTGTGCCACCCTCTTCCTGCCCTAAGCTGCACCTCACAGTTCCATTTCTGATGCACCAGTCGCGTGCTCTGCCTTCAGAGTCACAGCTGGTTGGCAGCAGGCCAGGCTAATGAGCAGCAGCCACACAGCTGTTCACAGCTAACTCCTTCAGCCTGACTTCCAAATCCTGTCCTGAATGTCTTCTGCTTCCTTATGGAGCACTATTACAGAAACCCTGCAGCCCTCCAGTTTGCAGTTAGAAGTTAGTGATGATTCTGAATTCTTTTGAAAGCTGGTTTTTTTTTCAAAAGCAAAGCCCTGGTAGTAGTTTTGCCTGAAAAAGGCTGGTGTTTGGTTTGTTATAAAATTTAGTGTTGGGTAGGCTAGTGTTGGCAGCTGAGGCCTTCTCTGTCCACAGCATACAGACATCCAAAAATACAACTTACAGCTTTTCTCCCTTACTTTTATGAAATCTGGCTTTAAGGATTGTGACTAGCAGCAGAAAAATAAATGTTGCTTTCTCTGACCCATTTATTACTTGAGTTCAATAAAGCTGCCATTAGCAGTGACAGTGAGTACAACAGACTGTGCTGAAAACCTGACTATGGACAAAAACATGCACGGAGGCATCAGAGGTGATGGGAACTTCTGATGGTTAAGTTGCCTTATTAGGAGCAGGCTCTTCTCTGGTGAGCACAACCACTTTCATCAGCTGCATGTCTTTCTGCTTCACTTTCCCCTTGGATCTTCTGTCCTGTTTCATTTTGTCTTTCTAATTTAGTCTGACTCTTCTTTCTCTTTGGGAAATGGAGAGATGTAGCAACGAATCTGTCTTTTTCTCTTATCTCTCATTTCCCTGCCATCTTCTGGCTCTCCAGAAATATTATCCATGTTCTGTGCAGTTCACAACAGAGGGGGCCCCTTGAAGCAAAATGGTCTGAAGATCTGGAAAAAAGCATCACAATGAGAGCCATAAACTTTTCCCCTGGTGAATACATAACTTTAGCCTGATCTGCTGAGTTGTTCCTTGGCCATCTGTGCTTGAGCAGACACTCTGTCCTACAGAGACTGTGTGGCTCAGATGATGTGTAACAGGATATGGAACATGAACCCTTTCCAAATCCAGCAGGGAGCAGAAATATCTGGTGGCAGCTTGGCAAGCTGTGTCAATAAGGTTGGTAGCACCAGTCACATTCTTACTACCCAGGAAATCACATAGCTGGAGTGACAGTAGCATTTAATATTTGGAAAAAGCCCAAAAAATAGCATGAGACAGAGCTGGAACTGCAAGGTGCTCTTCCAGGTGAGTGGCTGTAGCAGAGGTTTGGATAGCAGTTGGTGTGGGAATGGTTTAGCTGCAAACAGAGTGCTTACATCTTCAGAGCTGCCCATCCTACACCTTGGGGATACCCAATGCTGTCTGCACTGAAGGAGTGTAAAGCAGTGCAGATGGATGCAGTGCTGGGCAGTGGGAAATTCTTGACTTCAGAATATCTGCTGGGAGTGAGAGCAAGAGGTCTCTTTGAAATGCTGAGATGGATGATGATGGGAAAACCAGCGAGGCAGATGTGCTTGGTGGTGAGCTGTGGGTGCCTCAGAGCACGTGCGTCTGATCTGATCACAGCACTGCGTTCCTCCACGAGAGGTGGCCACAGGGATTTGTCACAGGCACCACCACATGAGTCTGCCAGATCCCAAAAGATCTGTGGCCACGTGGACACACCGGCCAGGCTCTGGAAGCTGAGTAACCACCCTCAGGCCTTGGCTGGCACTGCAGGGCCTGGCGTGTGTCAGCAGAGCCAGCTGGGCAGGCTGTGCTGGCCTGGCTCGGTGGCATTCAGGCTCTTTGCTCACCTCCTGTCCTGGGCTGGATTTATGGCAAGGCCAAGGCCTGCCCTGCCGTGCCTGACACCCAGCTGTGGGCAGCCCTGCTGGGGCTGCTCAAGGCTCTGCTTACTCCAGCACAGACACTTCCTCTCCACTGGCATAAACTTCTAGACACGCTCTGTCTGTAGCTTCTTCATCTGGGAACAGATGTTTTTCAGCAGAGTGGGCAGGCAATAAGAAATTTACTGGAAACTATTTAAATGGATTTTAAGGTTATTGTGTTGGGTTTTGGTTTTTTTCCCTATGTTCATTTGCTGGGCACCTGTTGACAAAAGCCAGTGTTGAAAAGATGGATTATGTCATCTGTTCCATCCTTCATGCATTCTTGCTAATGGTACAGTCTCCTAAAATTGCACTTTTATATGATTCTGCAGTCTCTTTTAGGGAACTCCTTGGTAATGGTTAAAGTTGCAGTCGGGTATTTGGTTTCAAAAGAATGAGTTGTTTGGTAGAGTGGTGGCTACTTGCAGAGGTAAGTCAGAGTTACTGTGTTTGGGACATTCACACGTGTGTATTTTTCAGTCCTGATAACTTTAGGATGGTGTCAGATGACTCTTTTAGTGTAGTAGAGGAATCTCAACAACTTGGTATTTGTGGAGATTTGGTGGAAACGGGCAGATGGACAGAAAAGAAAAAAGAAGGGCTGTGCCAATGCCTGACAAGAGGCAAGGCTAATGATGTCATCCTGTTATAAGTCATTGCAGGAGAAAGCCATTAGCAGGAGCAAGGACTTGGTTTTGATTCATGAACTATTTGTACCTCTGCTCTTAATTACAGAGCTTTGTCTGGCCTGCTTTTGAAGTGTTCTGTGCCTACTTCCCTGCTTGAAATACTACTTGTTAAAACCAGCAATGTTCAAAGGCCCTTACAGAAAAACCCCTTTTGTTCTTACAAAGATAAAGCAGGACGGCCACCAAATATCTGCATCCTTTCAATCCCCAAAAAGCAGAGCAGCTGGGAATGCCAAGAACACAGAGCAGCCTAAAAAACATAGTGGAGAACCTTAGGGACTTACCCAAAGGGTTAAAGAGACTGGTCAGTGTAGCACTGACCACTGGTCTGTGGTTGAGAGGAGCCCATAGCCTTTTTAAGCATTTTTGATCAGACTGGGATGTAGCCAGCAGATGGCAAGTGATTTTTTTTTTTTTCACTGAAACTGGGATTCTGTACATGTTTTTGGTCTTACCAGAGAAGGTATGTGTACAAGTGATACAGAATTGCAGGAAGAGAAGAGAGTGTGAGTGTGTGAAAAAAACAGAGTGAAGATGACTTTTCTGCTCTTTCTTGTTTCCTTTTTTACCATAGTTGCACACCTCCCTTCTGGCTAGTTAGCACCTTCTCTGCACTGCCATTTAGAAACCTCTCCCCTGACTCACTTGCACCATGACTTAAGTTTCTCTTCAACTGGATTGAAAGCCTTCCATGGGAATGTCACATAATTCCTTTGCAATTGATTTGTCTGTTACATCTGGAGTAATTATAGCCACTGTCATTCAAGCTTATGGGTTTTTTTGTTGTATTTGATGAAAATACTGGGATGTTATTTTGAAATGTCAGAGAGGTAAGCATTTTTTGGCTGGCATGCTTTTCTTTATACAGAATCTAAAAAAAAAAATCACTTCCACTTACCCTTTTAATTAACTCCTCATGTTCAGTAGCTGCTTCTTCATGGCCCTAAATGGAAAGTGTTTTTAGTGCCCACAGAGAGGACTGAGTGCTCAGAAAAGCAAACATCAAGGTGCCCAGGGTGCTGAGGAGTTGTCTGGAGGAGGAGGAGGTGGCACCTGAACCCAGGGTGACCTGCTCACCAGGTGGCCCTTTGCCCCAGGGCTGGCTCAGAGCTGGTGGCAGAACTTGTGAGGATGAGAATGCTTTGGGTCAAAGCTGAGGCTCAGCATGTGCCCAAATTCCAGGGTGTGTGAATCTACTCTCTCTCTGTGTTCTCCAAACATTTTCAATTCTCTTGCCAACCTATCTTTTTCAGTGCTTTGGGATTCTAAGAATGGAAGTGCTTTGGGGTTTAATTGTGGAATGGTGAGCTTGCTAACTCATTACTGAGCTGCTTCTGAAAGCCTGCATTAGTAAATGAAGTAATTTCAGTTGTGTCTGAGGAAAAAAAATCTTACAGGAAAGGCTGAAAAGTCAGAAAATTGTCAGACAAAGGGGTCACAGGGAGCACTGGATCAAGTCTGTGTTTCATGTTCTGCCTCTAGCATTCTCAGCAGGGCAGTGGTCCCTGCTTTGATGAATGATTTCATTGCAGATTACTCACAGAATCAGCTGCCACCAATATGTGGTTACAGGTATCTGCATATGACCTTTATCCAAAATGTTTCTGTTTGGAGGCACTCCGCAGTCCTCTGAGGAAGGTTACAATGCTGCTGTTGTTTCAGTATGTCATGTGCTGGCATCGGTACCACATCCTTTTGCCAACATCTTTTGTGTGTATTTGGCTTCATTTACATGAAACTAAACACTGCATTCAGGCACAGACATCGTGCTGTAGAGCAAGAGCTCCGACTTCCACCGTGTCTCTTCTCGGAGTCTTTGGAGCTCAGCAGACTGCACTGAGGTCACCGAGCGCTTGCCCAGGCAGGGTCTGGCAGGCCAAGGCTGCAGTACTTTGCAGTCAGATGTTCTGATGCTGTGCTCCCTTCCTTTGCAGGAGGCCTCCTCATCTGCTTACCCCGAGAGCAGGCAGCGCGCTTCTGCGCCGAGATCAAGTCCCCGAAGTACGGTGAAGGCCACCAGGCGTGGATCATCGGCATTGTCGAGAAGGGCAACCGCACGGCCAGGATCATAGACAAGCCCCGGATCATTGAGGTGGCACCACAGGTGGCCACTCAGAACGTCAACCCCACGCCCGGGGCCACCTCTTAATAGGGATGAAATAGCTGTTTGGTTTTGAATAGATCTATTCCCTCATCATCCTACAATTTAAAGAACTGTAAAAAGAAAAGAAAACTTGTTGTGTCTGCACATCTGGTGGCCTTAGGTCAGTTTATGAGTGGATACAAATAATAAAATCCATTGCCTTTTTTTCCTGTTACATTAACTGAAGATGCACCTAATCTTGAGGCAGCTTCTGAGTTGAGAATTATATTGTTATCCAATACTGTTGATTCATTTTGAATCTTTAGACACTTATCTCTTGCCGCATAGGCTCTTTTTAAAGGTGCTTTCACGTAGCACAGACATTACCAGTAGTAGTGTCAAATAGCAGTTTGTGTCCTTTCATTATGTGTATATTTATCATGAATCTAATTTTGATGCCTTGAGTGATATTCCAGAAAGGCAATAAATTGACAAGCGACACAGTGGGTTCCCAGTAGGAGGAGGTTGCATGATTGCATTCAATCTTTGATTTTTTTTTTTATTTTTTAATTTTATTTTATTTTCTGAATTTTTTTTTGTAAGATTTAGTCTTACTAAGAGCATCTATGACCCTGGACATTGCTTGGTAGTGCACTCAGTTTAAACAGCAAGTGCTGACTTTTTGCATGGAAAGCGCTTCAGAGTCGAAGGAGTAATTTTGAATTTCATTATTTGTAGACCTGACAATATTTACTGTATTATCAATGATTGTTTTCCTTATTGATAGTAAGGACAAATAATTTTCTTTTTTTTTTTTGCAATGTGATTGGATGTGCTATAGTGCAACAAAGGTTTTGCAGACCAAAAGGAGGTTACTGTATAATATTCATTTACAATTCACTATATAAATAACTACACACAAATAATTTTTAAATATAATCAAACTAAAATAAACCTCTGTTCTGTGGATGGTAGTGTTTAATACATTTTATATTTTGTATAGTGATTACAAGCCTTTTTTGTTTCTTTAAAAATCAGCAGCTGTTTAGTATAATTCTTAGTATTATTTTGTTCTTTGCTCAAATACAATTTTCTGCACGCTTTTGTGATCTGTGTTTAAAACCAACATTGCCAACAATGCATCTTGAACTTAAGCTTGTTATTCAAAATAAATATTTAATTTTTTTTATTGCTCTTGTATAAGTGCATGAACTTTTTTGATTCCTAGCTGAATTATTCACTGGAAAGAGGAGAAATCCTAATTTTAAAACATTTTATTGCATGTGTGATTTTACTGATAGTTGTCATCACTCCTTGAATCACTTCTCCAAGCTGTGATGTCCAGTGGTAACCTCTCGTAAAGCTGAGGGCAAGCAGGTTATCTCCAAATATATTACCCACTTGATTTTGTTTATTTTACTTACCAGCACCAAGTCTGCAACATTTTGAATTGTTTCCCCTGCAAGTGCTCCTGTGCCTGCTGTCAGCAAGAGGAGGGCTCGTGGAAGGGATGCTGGAGCCCCTCTGTCCCCTCCCGCTGCCCCCGCTCTGCCCAGCCCCTCCCTGCTCTCCTGCACTGCCCTGACCCCGCTCTCCCAGGCTCTGGAATTTGCTCCTCCATACTCAGACCAGCAGGAAGAAAATCTTGGATAATTGTTACTGCAGCAAGAATTACCAAGGCTTCCATCTATAAAAAACGAGTTACTGGGTCAGATTGAGCTTTGTGCATCACGCAAAGTTTAAATTTCCAGTCTTCCTTGTAATGGCATCTCTGGCAAAACTTGGCTCATCTTTTTTCCTCTCAATAGTGTTTTCAACAGACACCTTTTGCAAAGCTAGAATGTTTTGGGTTTTTTTTAGTTCCCCCCTTGTGAGTAACCTAAACCACACAGTCCCTCCCGCTCCTTTTCCTGGAGAAGAATTCTGAGAGTTGTGGGTTCACCACAAAACCTCAAAGCAGTCACCAAGTTTGAGTTTGCTGTGAGGGGAAAAAAAAAAAAAAAAACAACAAAACCCCAAACGATTAGATTTTTTCACAGCAGTTCTGAAAATAAAGTATCAAAAAACTGTTGTGCAAAAAAAATACTGATTTAATTATTTTTTTTCCCCCGCTGTTTTGTGATGTTTGTTCTGTTCATTTTCTCTGTGGTCGTGCGCAAGACTGTCTGTATGGGATATTTTAGTTTTGGAAAGCCCTAAGCAGATCAAACGGGCGCAGAACAGTTGAGTTGCTCCGCACGGGAGCGCGTGTTGCAGAGGTCTGCTGTTGAAACCCGCGCTGGATGTGTGTCCGTCCCCCTCCGGCTGAAGAAGTCCTTGTCGCTGCCGCTGGGTTTCTTCACGAGTTGTGACGATGGGCTCATCGGCCAGGTGTGAAACCAGCACTTGTCCTTCCCTAGACGTGCCCTGAGTGGCAGAACGTTCATCTCCCACGGAAGGTGGCTGAAGGAGGCTGCTCCTCGCCGGACTTTCCGAGGAAGATTTCCTGTCGTGGCCGCTGGAGGCAGCTCCAAGGAAAATCCCTCGGGTGACAGTCCAGAAAAGCCTCTGCCACTGCTTCCCGATGGCTGGAATTTACATCCCAAAGGGCTTCCTGGTGCGCCGCTGAGTGGGTGATAACTTGGGGAGTTCTCTGTGAGCATCACCTTTGTTTACGAAGTTTAATGATTTGTTTTGCTAAATCAGAGATATTGAGCTGTAGGAGGATATATAAATATAGGCAAGTTCTAAATCCTGCACCATTAAGCAGGACACTTAAAAATGCCTCTTAAATAAAGGCTTTTTGAGATGCTGGTGCCAAAAAAGTGTGAGAAAGCAACAGTGAGCGGTTGTTTTTAGCTGCCATGTCCAGTCATTTATACAAATGTAATGTACTTGGTTCGCATACACAGGAATTTCTGCATGCATCAGCTCCCTTTCCTGCTTGTAAACTCCATCCAAGTTGCGAAAAGAGTGGAGGAAAAAAAAATATTTGAAAAGAAAATATTTAATAATCGAAATATTCACTAGGTTAATCAACACATTTGATAAGTAGCATATATTTTTGGAAAGTTCGTAACAGTTGTTGCTCTTTAGCCTGCTGTTTTCCTCAGCGTTTTGCTTTTCCCCTTGCATCAGGGAAGAACAACATTCTTAAAATCTGTGGCACTAAATAAAGCCAGAATAGTTTAATCCTTTTTGTTAGGTATTATTTTGATTTCACGTTCTGCTCTAAATTCAGGACGGAACCTTTTCTAATAAGGAGATAATTCATGTGACTGCTGCAGTGAGAGGGCAGCAAACCTGAGTGACCCTGGGGCAGTGGGTGGGCACGGTGGCTGCTATTTAGTGCTTCACTGATTTTTCACTGGAAGTCAGGAGAACAGCTGGGAAGAGTCACCTGAGTTCAGGTCTGCATTCTACCCCGGAGGTGTGATTGCAAGCCCTGTGAGTGGTGCTGGAAAAGGGGAAAGGTAATAAAATACCCTCTTGTTCAGCCCTTTTGTAGGTGTTTTTCCCAGCTGGTGGTCATGAGGGAGGATGGGATCCTTTTTGGGAGCTGTGGCCATCAATAGCAGCAGCATGTCCATGAGGGAGATGTTTTCCTTTCTCACTGGCTCTGAGGCACTGCAAGAGCCAACCACAAGTGAGGTTTTTTAAAACACTCTCTCTCAGAGCACTGGTAGATCCAGCTGTCTCTGGTATTTCCAAAGGCATCTGTGTCAATAAGGAATGGGTGGGCAGCCCAGCTGAGAGGCTTGGGACAGCTGCAGAGAAGCCTGGCAGTAGCTCCTCCTTGGGATAAGGGTTGCCTAAAGTTTGGAATTCAGCAGAGGCCAGGAACTAAAGCAGAGACCCTTGACCCTTTCCATGTCCTTTGTCACTATGGCCCTTATTTTGCTCTCTGATAAATCTCATCTCTCTTTCCCTCCTTCTTCCTGTAGAAGTCCTTCTTGACTCCTCTGGTGATGAGAAATGAACCTGCACGTCTGCGGTGCTGGATTTTGTTGTTCTTGTTATTGTCTCATCAACATCTGTTTTCCCTGGCATCTCAGTTAAAAAAGCTAATTTTGCTGAGTTGGAGCAGCTGCCACTTCCCACCACAGTAAATTAAGCTTTCAGAAGACCTCATCTTTGGAATTACAGTTCTGATCATAATGTGGATTTTAATAGTCAGTTGAGATGCTTATTAAATTATAAGACTGTGCATTAGGAATTTTCCTGTGCTGCTGGAGGAATCTCAATCGTTTAGTTTTTATTAGTTTTGTGATTTAATGAACAGAAAACATTAAAACTAAAAGCCAAATGCAAACCATCTGTATAAAAATGTTCTATAAAATTCAGGAAACTGACAGACATAGCTGTAAAAGTACTTTGCAAAGACACAGCCTCTCTTAAATGCCATCCATTTTAATACAATGATTAATGCCACCATCAGTTTCCTTAACAAAGAAAATTTCTCCCTTGTTTCTTTTCCTGGGTTCGTGAGATTCAGCCTGCATTTCTGTGATGCTTATCAATGGATTTGAAAATTATTCACTCCGGACTGTTTAGATGCAAAGGATGCTTTTGTTTTGTTTTGTTTTTTACGCATCCCCACACTTCCAATTCTAGGGGGTGTGGCTACACCGCAAGCAGCCCCCGTGTCACGGCGTGGTGCCAGCAGTGGCCGAGATCGATCTTCGGTTGTGTTAAAGTTCGATCCCTCCCCAGGAGAGGACAAACACGGGGCAAGGACCTCAGCCAGCCGCTGCTCCTGCCGAGGTGGGCGAGGTGTCCTCAGTTCTCTGGGGTGTGATAGAATGCACGGGCAGTCCAGTGACATGGGAGTTACTGGTATTGAGACTGCAGAGAGGCTCTAAGTAAAAAGGAATAATGGTATCTAATGCACAGAGATATTAGGGGGTTTTGAGGCTCTTCTGTTTAAAAATGCGTATGTTAGGAAAAGGTTCTTCATCCAGAGGATGGTTGGGCACTGGGACAGGCTCCCAGGGAAGGGGTCACAGCACCAAGGCTGACAGAGTTCAAGAAGCCTTTGGACAACATTCTCAGGGTGGGATTCTTGGGCTTGTCTTGTGCTGGGCCAGGAGCTGGACTGATGGTTCTTGTGTTTGTTCATCCCACTCAGGATGTTCCGTGATTCTATATATATTTATTTAAGTGTGTAAAAAAAAAAAAATATATATAAGCATCTTAATTCTCCTAAATCAGTACAGCCAAATTCCTATGTTTTGTTCAATTTTTCAGGTATGAAAGACACCTTTGCATAAGATGCTGTCAAACATATACCTCTGGGAGGAAAAATCTACATTGCAAACAGGTCCATGCCACAATAGACGTGTAGTGTTATTCTGCTTCATCTTTTTGATGGGGCTTTTGCCTAAACTTTGAAACAGATGAGATTTATTGAGGCTCCAGTTTCAGTTTGGCTTGTGAAAGCAATTGCAGCACAGATCTGAATTATATATAGGCCTTTCAAAGCAGTTATAATTAGGAGTTCAATAATAAAACTATTACTCCAGTTGCTCTTTTTTCTGTTCCCCCTCACCAGTTTCATTTGAGGGACTTTGATTAACTTTCTGTTTTCTTATGACTAAGAGTTTCACTATAGCTCAGGAGTCAAAGGTCTGATTTTGTTGACAATGAAGGGTGCTGTCACTACTGCTGCTGTTGTACCTTCACAGTGCCTGTACTCTTTGCCTGTGACTACACAAAATCGTTTAGAGAGAGTTTCCCCCTGGGTTCCCAACCTTGTTTGTGCCACTTCTGTGAACAGCCTGTTCTGTTACACCCCTGAAGGGAGAGACTCCGCCAAGAATACTATAAGAGCCATAAAAACGACTGACCAGAGCAGTTTGAAAACCTGCTGTAGTTTATTTAAGTCAGTGGGAGTTTTGCCACTGGGTTTTAAAGAGAACCAGCTTCCAGGATACAGGTTATGTACAGGAGCCCTTCCTACCCATGCCTTGGCTTCTGTTCATCTGCAGCACTAGCAGGAAGCTTCTTGTATTGACAGCTGAGTTTTTGATGCACCAACATGCCACCCCAGATTCCTGCAAAACCTGCTGCAGAATGGGAGTTAAGCTTCCTAAAGCTGCTGTAAGCAGAGTTTTGCTGCACACCCTGCCATGGTGAGACTGCCTGGAGCTACAGGAGACTTGTGATGGTGCCTCTCCGGGAGCAGGCCTGGATTGCTCATGAGCAAGGGTTTTATGGACAGCCTGGCAGGTGTGAGACCTGTTTTCACACTGGGGCGGCAAAAGTCTCCCCAAACGTTTCCATGGCGGGATGAGGCAAACTCTGACGGTCTCCTTAGAGACAGGAGATAAGG
Organism: Phainopepla nitens; assembly: GCA_013400175.1. Classification (NCBI taxonomy): domain Eukaryota; kingdom Metazoa; phylum Chordata; class Aves; order Passeriformes; family Bombycillidae; genus Phainopepla; species Phainopepla nitens. The sequence continues at coordinate 433,934 of VXBQ01002036.1, forward strand.
CATCGATCCATGCCGGCCTCAGCAGTGCACAGTGCCAAGTGCTGCCCTCCGCACAGGGCTGATGATGATGAAATCCGCAGTCACTGCTGGCAGAGAACGGGAAAAAGGGGAAGCGGGAAGACGAACGTGAAGAAATCCGCTCGGAAAATTCCGAGCTCTCCGCAGGCCCGGCCTGGCCTCCCTCAGGCCCTTCCCGCCCGGGGCTGCTGCCGGCCCGCGGCGCTCTGAGGGCGCTGGGCCCGTCACGGGCTCCTCCCGCCCCGCCCGCCCGCGGCTCCGGCGGGACCCGGGTCTGAGGGCGCCGGGTCCGCCCCGGCTTCCCTGAGGCCCTTCCCACCGCCGTCCGTGCCTCCGGCTGACCCGGGGCTCCGAGGGCGCTCGGGCTCTGAGCATGCGGCGGCCCCGGCTCCGCCCCGGCCGGGAGGGCGCTGAGGCGGCCTGGGCGCCATGGAGCGGCTCCGGGG